>JAABKJ010001196.1:0-31334 GCA_011634705.1 Andricus grossulariae | reverse complement strand
TGGATTTAGCTCCCCTGGATTTTGCGCTTCCGAGAATTGACGCCGCGCCGTGGGGATACGTGAGAGGCGTTTGCGGGAGGATGTGCGGTGTGCACTCAAGTGTGACAAAACAAGAGAGAGACAAAATAGTTCCGAGTCTCTGGATGTAAGGTCAAGGCCACCCCCAAAACCAGCGCTAAATCCAAGTTCGACTGTATTTAGAAAAAATGCAAAATGTTCAAAACCTGTCCAGATAAGCCGGAAGAATATTTCAATTATCGGGAAAAATTAAGATGGAGCATAGTATTGTATAAAATCCCTTTTAAATAAACAGACTTTCGAAAGTAAAGATTTTCCGCTTCTGTCGAGTTTAAACAAAAAAGAGATTAAAGTTCATTTCATTTCGCTTGAAGGGATACTCGTTTTAAGAATTTAAGTGATTATAATTGTTAAATATATTAATATCAAAATATCAAATATTGCTGGAAGATGTATTTCCGGACAAAAGGAAGTGGAAACATAAAAGGATAATCACAAAACGAAACCAAGAACATTTATATGATTGAAGAAGGTTCAAAAATGCATCGCGCAGTTATTCCTAGTTTATGGTCTTTTCTCGAAAATGGTGTTCAATCATCATTTGTCGTATCCTGTATAGTTTGAACGTAAAAATAAATTTGTGATTTTTCATTATTTTTTGTGCAATAAAAATGAGAATTTTCGATTTTTCAAGAAAATTCAAGCAGTCGTTATGATATTCTTGTAGGGTGTGCAAAAAGAAATATTTGGCTTGTCTTGACTTTTTTTCGTGTCGTGCGTTGTTTAGCTGAAAATGTTAATTTTCGTTTCCTCTTTTGGATATTAAAAATGCTGTAAGTCTGGAAATTTTCATTTTATCAAAAAATGTCAATGGAATAAATTGTTTGAATTTTCGTGTACTATAAACAGCCGCACATATGATTCTAAAATTTGAAAAAAACATGGCTTCAAAAATGTTCAAAATGCTCTAACTTTTCGAATTTGTATCCAAAATGGCTGACTAACGAACTTGACCTCCATTTTAGGACACTTGAAGAGTATATATATATACCAAAGCCCAACCAAATCTGTAAATTCTTTCGAAAGTTATCGTGCTAACAGACTAAAAATCTACATACATACATACACACATACACAGAGAGACACATTCGTGAAAACCTGTTTTTTTGGTTCAGAAGGTCTCAAAACGTGGTCATTTGACAGAAACCGGGGCGGTCAAATTTTACACAAATCTAATACCTTCTCTGGATGAGAATGAAAAAATCATCGGAGAAGCTATCGAACTAGACCCTTCTAGCGCCGCTAGCGACGACAAGCTTATCGCTAGCTTACAAGAAAGGCAGAGTAACTTCGAAGTTACGAATAACGATCGCCCATTGCGTATATGTTATTCTAACAGGCTCATGAGACAGATTCCTTGTTTTAGTTACTTTAGCGTCATTGATATCGAAAAATCAGAGCACAACGTCCATATAACGCTGAACGTTGTCTCACTGATTTGAGAGTGCCTTACCCCTCGCACGCACGGTACCTTGCACATATAATTGCAAGCTTAAGCACGCTGAAAAATTACACTCGCTCGAGATTCGAACCCTACCTAAACTACCTAACCCGTATGTACCTAGGCGATGCCTTAGCCAATTGCACTGTCACGTCCCGCGACTTTTATAATAATAATAACCAATTATATTCAATAGATTATAACTATATAAGATTTATATTCAATAATATAACAACAGATTGAAAGATCATATCGAATATTCAATTATTATTGTCAAAATCATATTATAAACAAACCTAACATTGTTAAGATCATTCGTGAGTATCAGATTTGCAACGAACAACGCAATAGACCAAGATGAGCTGTACGCATCAACTTTGGCACAACAAACAGGCACACGCTAATCAAAAAGACGTAAATTAATCAACAAGGAAAACAGAAAAACTAAATGCATTTTCAATCTCATACGCTTAAACAATGCTGGTATCTATAGCAGTTACACAGCGCAGTAAACGAAAATGAGCAATACACACAAATTCTCTCAAAACTAACACAACAAACGGGCACACAACAATTAAAGGGCCATAAATTTATCAGCAAGGTAACCATAAAACTATCCACATTTTCAATCCTATACGTTTACAAATGCAGGTTCCTAAAGCACATATACAGCACAGTAGACTAAAATGAGTGGCCTACATAGAATTCGCAGAACTAACACAGCAAGAAGACACACATTAATTGAAATGCTATAAATTAATCAGCAAGCCAGCCCTAAGAACAGACCATATTTTCAGTCCGATACGTTTACAAAATTCTGGTACCTACGCTACTTATCTACATGATTTAAGCATGTTGACCTACTTATTTCTATGCAACGGACACCAGCATCTTCGATAAAAAAGCAATAAATATCTTCATTAAGATGACAGCTATATAACACACGAAAACTTTATGCCCTTCTACGCATTATAATATCTCAGCCTTTGTCATCTACGAAGGGATACCATATATTTTAATAACTGCCCCATTCTCCATATTTGGGCATATCACGATTCCTTATCGCTGATTGGCTATCCTATTAATTACCCCTTTGGACTAGGAAGGGATATAATACATATTACCTACTGCGACACTTTTAATATATGGGCATACCTTGGATAATTAGACCCCTACCACTCTTCTACATAATCGATTATCAACGCTGATTGGGACAAAGATTAATCCCTACTTCTAAAAATACTCAACCCTATGGGAATCTTAGGAGGGATCTCGCATATAAATACGGCAGTTCTAGAAGCAGAAAATCAGTTTAGTTTACACCAGTTTCAGTCCAGTTTAGTCATAGTTTTAGAAGGTCTAGAACAACACCCAGTACGACAACCATCGAAACCCTAAACTCCGGTCCAACGTACTCGGACCGTCAACCCAGTAGCGTTGGTTTATTCGGTCTTCAAAGTTATCGATCTTCAAATTTTAACTTCTGTGCGGAAATCTTGAATCAAATAAAAAAGGAGCACCTGCCATAAAAAGATAACGGAGGCCAAACATATTGACCTGGTCACCCCAGCCGGTAGACCAACGCTATTCACCATTCACCCCCTACGGGCCCCCATACAGGGTCCCGAGGATTGAAAGGCGAGTCACCTTCGTTTCAACAAACGAGAGGGTGGATACGAGTCGACACCTCAAACAAAACTTGTGAGTAATTATTCAACAGTTTCTTAACAACTTTCTTCTTTACTTGTTTGATTAATTAGTCATCCCTATTCAAGCTGGACTAAAATTAAAAAAGAAGATTCAATCCGAAGCTTGATAAAGAAAGAGCACCCCAGCTGCATCTGATCTTTCAAACTTAACTTTTTATATTTTTATCTCAATAGATTTGTAATTATTTGAATAAATGCTAATTTACTTTGTAAAATTTAAATTCATGTTGAATTAATTCCTTGTAGTCGGTAGTTATCCTCATCCCAGTTTTCTAGTTTTTAAATTAGAATCTAAAACGAGGAAACATAATTTAATTCAATAAAATATACGGTAAGTTATATTTCTTGAGACGTATAAATATGTTAAACAAGAAGTACTACTCTTGACGTTCATAAATTCTGTATAATTTATCTCAAAAAATACTGACTTTTCACGATTTACAGGGAGGGGGGGGGGGGGTTATTTACACAATTTATAATTATTTTTAAGATGCTTAGAAATACTCCAAAAAATATCGTCTTTAGCATGAATTGATAGGAAAATGTTATTTTGAATTTTTGGGGCATTTTCCAGGCACAATGAAAGGGGATTGGGGGCGTTAAAATTGAAAGTTATCGGGTGGAAATTAACCCTTTAATACTCCTTAAGAAGTGAGTTCACTTCAATTCACAAAAAGTTTATAACAAGTACTTCGTTTTTCATTTTTTTTTTAATCGAGCTTTTCCCATTTGAAACCCCATGGTTATTTCGAAAGCTCAGGAGCACGGGTTAACGTTGAAAAGAAAATTACGGAATTTCTTTTTTCCGCAAAGCGAACGAATTGGGAAGGGGGAGGTAGGTTATCACAAAAAAATCGAATTTCGTGAAAAGTTATCTTTTTCGGAATAAATGATACAGTTGATGAATGTTGAGAGAAATATTTCATTTTTATCATATTTGGTAATTATTTAAACAATGTTTAATTTTCATTTGTCTAGTTTTTTCTCAAGTTTTTCAGAACCTCTTACACGATGTCGTTCATTATTCAGTATTTCCTTATCTCAGA
Organism: Andricus grossulariae; assembly: GCA_011634705.1. Taxonomy (NCBI): domain Eukaryota; kingdom Metazoa; phylum Arthropoda; class Insecta; order Hymenoptera; family Cynipidae; genus Andricus; species Andricus grossulariae. Next base: position 27,060 of record JAABKJ010001196.1, on the reverse strand, counting down.
ACGTATACCCAGATTGCATTTGAAAAATTATTCATGTTCATCAGGGTGGTGCAAAAAATTTATTTTTTTGATTTTTTAAGGTTTCACTCCTTCATTTTAACAGACCACCTTCTTCATCTCTTCCCTGAGAGATCTACGTATTTTTTAAATATTTCTTAATATAGGATCCAGATTTATACATTTATAAAAAACGTGTTTACAGGGGTAAAGTACAATGAGAAGTCTGCAAAGAATTTTTTGCGGACAGAAGCACAATGCACAAGCATATGAAAAGGATTAACAAGGATAAAACTACACTGTGAGAAATTTCCTGAAATTTCAGTCAGTTTTCAATGACTTGTGTCACTGAAATTTCATGAACTTAGCTTTGAAAATTAATTTGAGACCATATTCAATCATTTTCAGTGACATGAAACTTAATTTTCAAGCAAAAGGTATTGAAATTTCATAAAATTGACTCTGAACCTGTTTCAATTGCTTGTAAATATAATATTATTGGTGGCTGAATAAATTTCACTGTGGTTTACGTCAATTTTATAAACATGCATTGGAAATGAAGTAACAGTTTTTATTAAATTTAATTCACCTAAATAAAAATATGAACAAAATTTAAAAATAATTCATGAAATTGAATTTAGAAACTTCGTTCGTGATATATTTTTCAAGCGATTAATACATTTTTTGCAATTACATGTACAAAATTGGTTTTTCATGAACATTTACCAAAAATTCAATGCACTATCTCTTAAAATAGTTTCAAGACTTACATTGCAATATCAATAAGGCTATTTAAATTTCAGTGTTGCATGAAATTTCAATGAGTTCTTTGCTAACCGTAGTGCAAAAAGCTTCACTAACATTTTCATGGAATTTCATGAACTTACTTCTAACAGTGTATGAATTTCGCTGCACAACCTCACTTGATAGTGCCCTCACTGTGAGACATGCTGTAGAGTATATGAAGACCTACACAACCACTTTGCTAGTTACCACGATTTTATACTCAAACAGGAAACTCTTAAATTCAATTCTTTCGAAGGTATGTGTAACAGTGATTCTCAAAAATCTTTATTTAGTATCTGTGTCTAATTTTAATTTCACTTTATCTACTGACACCTTTACCAACAAAATTATTTCGAGGTACAATTTAAGATAAACATTTCTTTCTTGATGAAGCACACATTTCTCTTTAAACTTCTATAATTTTTGACCCAAGTGAGATATTTTTATAAAACTTCCCCTTTTTATTTTTTTCCAATATTTAAAAAAGAATTAGTTCTCGATTTTTGTTTAAGGAAGGCATTATTTTAAGCGTTATTTGCATAACACTTCAAACCTCCTATTAGAAAAAGAGCTTTCAACATGTCATGGATTTTTATTCAAGTATCTTATCATTTTTCGTACGCAGAATTCCAATCCTGGGAGATGAAGGAAGAAGCAAATACTATGTCACGTTTTATCAAGAAGTCAGTGAGGGGAAACAACACCTATAACGTTTGTCATCGGTCGGGAATGAGTCAAAAGAAAAAAAATCTTAAGAAGAAAAAAATGGAAAAAGATCGTCGTTAAAACTGAGAAACACTGTACTCCAATCATCAAAACAACGAAAGGCAAGAATGGATCAATTCATATTTTTCATCAAAAAACACACGCTGGTCATGCACAGTCTGTTGAATATCTTAGTCTCAGTAGAAGCCAAAGACAAATGTTAGCCAGTCGAGTCAACATCGATGTTCCTTCAAAACGAGTTGTGGACGATATGAGAAAGGCTCTCATAATTGAAGGGAAATTAACAAGGCTTCATCTTCTAGAAAAAAAGGATCTGAAAAATACCATAAGAGACTTCGATCTGAATCGGGACAAAGCACACGAGAACGATGCCTGGAGTATTCACATATGGGTTCAACAGCAACAAGAATTAGGTCCAGACATTTTCCGTGCTTTTTTATAAGCAGCAAGATCATCGCGACCCTGTTAATAGTCTGAAGGATGAAGATTTCATGATGGTTATAATGACCGAATATCAGAAAAAAGAACTGGCCAAATTTGCAGTTGACAAAGTATGCATTGACAGCATGCATGAACCACCCAATATGATTTTGAAATCACAACAATTATAAACGTTGATGAATTTGGGACAGGTATGTCATTAGCTCAATGCCTCAGCAATAAAATTAATGAAGTATCAATGAAAGAGTTTTTTGAATCCGTGAAGGTGAAAACTAGGACAATATCATCAAAAACTTTGATGACTAGTGACGCCTCAGTATATGTCAACGCCTGGACAGAGATCATGGGCTCGCCTGATAACCACATACTCTGCAGCTGACATGTGGATCGAAATTGGCGTAAAAATACCAGAAAAATAAAAAATGTATCAAAACAGAACGAGGTGTATCAAACATGCAGATTGTTGATGGGGTTGACCGATAAGAAAGAATTTAAAGATTCGCTTAAGGATTTCTTGGACACTTGTCTTTCGGATCTTGAAACGCGAGAATTCGGCGAGTACTTGCAAAACTATTAGGCAAATCAGCTAGAAAAATGAGCATACTGCTACTGCCTTCGATTGGGACTAAACACTAATATGTTCTTGGAAGCACTTCACAAGAAATTAAAGTACATTTATATGGATGGTAAAAAATAGAAGAGTGAACACGATAGTGGCCGTGCTCCTTCAACTATTGAGCGACGTAGCATTCGAGCGGATGATTCGATCCACCAAAAACAAGCCGACTTTTAGAATGCAGGAGATTACAAGAAGCCACAATAGAAGCACTTATATCGCTGATGCAATGATTCAATCGATTGGTTTTAAGGAATGGATAGTTGACTCTTCAAGCAAGGAAGGTGCTGCATACGTCGTAAGTAACAACGAGTCTGAGGGATGCAAAGGATGCCAAATTTCATATCCTCCCAGTGGGCACAAAATTTGACGACGTCTTTACGATATCTCTAGGAGATCTTTACGATGACTTCAAGACATCCTATGTCCATGTCGTTAAGATGTGTTTACGATGTCAAAAAGACATCGTCAGATCGTACGACGTCTTTACGATATCGTAAAGACATCTGTCCATCAGTTTACGTGCACATGTGTAGATCATTGAAAAACAATTTCCAATTCAAAACAAATATTTGCAAGCATATTAATGCCTGCATCAGAATAGCTCGGCAAATAGATGTGAAGCAATTGGATGGCGAAAATGAGTAGAAAAAATTCTTGAAGCAGGACGACAATAAAATACCTATGGAAATAGAAGAGGATAGAAATCAATCCTTGATGCAGCAGGCAGCCATTGTGGTACAATTAGCAAAAAATCAACCTTTGAATCATATCGCGGGTACTGCAAGCGAACGGCTGTAATGAATTTTGGATATAACTGCTAGTGCAGTGATGAAAGCTCCTCACTAAGCCATCCCTCGCCTACTTCAAAAAGCTGAGAGGTTCAGTTAAGGTCCTCAAAAAGAATGCAGTATACATGAAACTGCAATCAAAATCAACGTGCCACACTTTAAAGCTGTTTCTACATCATGAAATAATGCGAACATAGAAAGAAAATTTCACGAAAATCTCGAAAGCATTGTTGTCGCTTTTCTATCAAATAAATGTACACTTTACACTCGTTTTCCACATTTTCTGAGACCAATAATATAAATAATAAATAATTATAGTAGTAGTAAATGAATAAAACAAATAATAATATTTTAAATCAGTCTTTCATATATTAACCTTATAAATTTCGCGTTGTTCTGAAGCTCTTTACCCTAAAATAAAAACGTTGAAAATTTCTCAAAAATCGCTATTTTGAGATTTGACATTAGCTTACGACTAGGTTGAAGCTGCACTGCAAAAATGTTACTGAAAAAAAACATTTCGTTCTGTAATTTTGTCCTAAGATTATTGTGGGAAAATAACACGTTTCTTGTAACTTGACAGTGGTTACTGAAGGAATTTTACCATAACCATATAAAATTTGCAATGAACATCTAATTTTTCCACAATAATCATAGGACATAAAAATACCAGTGATATTTGTGGGAAATTTACATCAAGAATCATGGTAATTTTACCACAGAGGTCGATGTGAATTCACAATATTACGGGGAAATTACAGAATATTTTGTTTTTTCGTGTAATTTTACACCGTTCCTTGTGTTCCTTGTTCCCACAAAGATGACTGGTATTTTTATATCCTATGATTGCTGTGGAAAAATGACATGAAACTTTTTACAGTGTGGTCTTTTTGGCAGGGGTAAAGTCAAATTTTGCAGGATTTAATCATTTCAATTTTTTACAAAAATATCACTATAAATTGGAAAGGACAATGTTAAAAATCGATCGACTTTCGCCCCGCTCTGGAACGTTTTCTAGCTATTAAAAATTGCTCTAATAGGCGTGTATTTGATGGGAATACATGTTTGAAACCGTCGTACTGCAAGGATGTTGCTCCAGTTAGCCATGCATGCATAAAATTATATAAACCTTGTTTAACCGCTGAAGGTGAAAATCTTGGAAATCGATAGATTTTCGCCGCACTTCGGAACGTTTTCCAGCTAAGATAAATGACTCCAGTAGGCTTGTATTTGATGGGATTACATGTTTAAACTCGGCGTACTCCGGGGAAATGGCTCCAGTTTTCCATACATGCGTAAAATCACGCATGTGGGGTAAACTGGAGCCATTTTCCGGGAGTACGTTGCTTTTAAACATGTATTCCCATCAAATGTACGCCTATTAAATCAATTTTAAATAGCTGAAAAACGTTCCGGAGCAGGGCGAAAATTGATAGATTTTTAACATTGTCCTTTAATAATTAAAATTTTTAACTTATGAATTTTGTAATGAATACATTTTATGGCAGATAAACGGTAAAATGTGAGATATGAATTGTACATTTAAATTAGTTTTTAATAAAATAACCTGTCAATTTCAGATTGTTCCCGGCTGCTTTTGGTATCCTAAAGGACCTAAAATAACGATTTAGAATATTGCTCAAAAAATGCTTTTGATAGAGGCATTCAATATTCATCTCGAAAAATATAGAAAAACTTTAAAGTGGCAAGTTTTGAAGTAAAATTTTCCATAGTACAGTATTAACATGTGAAAGGAAGTTCAACTTTTTAATAAAACAAGCAAAAATTACCCGCTTGTGAAAAGGTTTGGTTATCAAAAATATTTATTTAAATTTAGATAATGCATAATTATGGTTTCATGTTTTCCTACGAAAGTTGTTAAATTAAACTTAAAATCATCGCCTGACTTATTGATAAATTATAGTTAGAGGAAATTCTGTAAATCATATAAAAAGTTCTTTAATCTTACAAGATGTTTTGTAAAAACGATAAATCAATGTATCCTGTCATTGTCCTGTAAAATGAACCGAGTAACTTCAATTTAAAATCTCAAATTTGGTAAGTCAAGTTTATTCTTGTATATCTATTGAAAACAGAAACTATTTTTACCTACATTGTGGAAAGAATATAACAAAATCACTTTCTCTTGTCTGCTAGGTATGAAATTAGTGCAAACCTTGGACTCTGTACTGTTTTTCATTGTAAATGTGTGAGTTTTAAAAAACGGGCCAACTCCCGGCTATGCGGTAGGTGCGCGCAGCCTACCATAGCGAAGAAAACCGATCTTGCCCGGGGAGCAAAGTGCCCCGGCCTCGGAGTGCTTTTGATCTGCCAGTGTTCGACTCGTTACGGGATCCAAATTTGTAGCGAACGTCTTATCTGCACTCCCCTCACTGATTGCCCCGTCTACTTCGCTACCTCCTCTCTCTTTGCTATCACTGTCCCTGTTTGCTTCGCTCTTCTCAGTGCTCCAAAGAATGGCCGTCTGAACTATGAGGTTCGTGATGCAAAACTAATAATAGATGGCATCACCGGGCCGAGTACTAGACCCTCTGTCGAAGAGAGACAAAATTTAATATAGCGCTTGATATGCGGTTGCTTATAATTAAATAACTAGTGAGCAAACAATTTGACGACGTCTTTACGACATCGTTACGACATCTTTACGACAACTTAAAGACATCCTATGTCCATGTCGCTCAGATGTCTTTACGATGTCCAGAAGATTTCGTCAGATCGTACGACGTCTTTACGATATCGTAAAGACATCTTCAAAACATGGACACAGGATGTCGTAAAGTTTTCTTAAAGTTGTCACGATGTCGTGAAGACGTCGCCAAATGTTTTGCCTACTGGGTATATGAGGGTGAATAAACTTTAAATATATGTTTAATGCTTATAGACAAAGGTGAATTATACTTCAAGTAGAAATTATACATACAATGGGATATATGGTGAACTATGGTAAACCTAACCTCACTTTGAAAGAGACAGCCAGAAAGGGATTTATGAAACTTTTACGAATGCTACGTTATAAATATTGATGAAAAAGATTGAAAATGTATTTTGTGACGTTTAAAAGATATAAATGGCACTATATACTTATTCTTAAAATTGCTTTTATTGAAATTCGTATCTCATTGGCAGAGAGTCTAATACGCGGCTCGGTGCTGCCACCTACGATTAGCCTTGCACCATGAAACTCATTGCGAAAGCGATGCATAAGGCGCGTCATTGTTTGCCCTTCACAAGCTTATTTGGAATGTTCAGAAACAAAATTGTTGTATTTATTATGAAGAATTAAAAATAATTATATTTCAACATGTTCAAGTGGATGGTTTCTGATGTATTCCGAACATTAGGTTTAAAAAAAATGAGTATTCAGTAAATGAAAAATATGTCATTTAATGTAATCGTTTTTATTTGATTAATTATTATTACTAATTTTTGCATTTAAAATTTCTTATATCAATTAAAATGGATAAACAAATTCTATTACCGATACATTTTGAAATATTGAACATTTATTTATATATAAATTGTAATTCAAATTTGTCAAAAGTTAAATATTAAATAGAAATTAAGACGAATTTATTTTAAAACATTCAAAAAAGTATATTAGGTAAAAGATAATTTTTTGTAAATTATAGAAATTTCTTTCTATTATTATTTTTTGAAAATCTGAAAAGATAACAAATAATCCTATATTATCTTAATTAATTTAAGTAATTTAATAGGCTTCCGTTTCCGGTGCCAAATGGTAAAGTACGCGTTTTTTATGTGCTATCTTTTTTGGTTTTGGCGACGGGCGTGGATGTGCGATTGAGGTGAAAGGTGTTAAGGGAGGTGAGTGTAGTGAAGGGGGTGTGTGGTAGTGTGGGGGAGCTGTTTTGTAAGGTTGAAGGGGTTAAGAAGAAATTCAAAAGTGCGGATTTGGAGGTTAGTTGCCGAGGACGGAAAGGTGAGAGGGAAGATAGAGGACAGCAGATCGGTAAGGTAGGCACTAGGTAGGCATGTTTGTGAAGAGGAGCCCAGTGGGGTCCAGCAGAGGGCAGCAGCACGTAGACAAAAACCCCGCTGCTGATGATCTCACGGAGGTAGGAGAAACAGGAAAGGGTAAGGGTGATGCCGGAGATAGTACCGATGATGGCGAGGTGCAGTTTACTAAGCCAGGGAACTTGGAGTGGGGAGAGAAGGAAGATGGACTAGATGACAGAAGGACTCGAGGTAGGCCGTCAAATCGAGAGAAGCTTAATAGATCTAGATCTGATAGCTTCGGATCGAAACAACGTTTTGATAAATGGATACAAGGGGGGGTGGGGGGGGGGGTTACGGATAAAAGCGATGAGGGGGACAAGACAGAAGACAGTGAAAGATCAATGCGAGAAGAGAGAAATGAGCAGGGAGAAGAGAAGTTGCGGAGAAAGTTTGAGAAAAAGTCTCCACCGGAGAGGAATAAGGTAAAAGGGAACGTCGATCTAGAGAGTTTGGAAAATCTCATTAAAGGGTTTAGAGAGGAAACTAACTGAAGTCTGAATGGCATGCAAAAGCGAGGAGATGAGGTTTGGGAGGAAATGAGGAAACTTAGAGAGAAGTGGGAAGAATGAGATCTGGTGTGGCGGGAAGAAAAAGATAAGGATTAAAATAAGTTGGAGGATATCGAGAAAAGCAAAGGATGCGTGAGAAAGAGAGAAAATCTGATATGAAGAAGTTGGAAGAAAGTGTGAGAAAACTAGAATAGAAGTCTGAGAATATAAAGAAAGCGGATGAAGGGGCAAGAGATGGAAAGAGAATAAAAGAAGTGAATGAGAACGTTATCCTAGAAAATGTGAGAATGAAATCAACATTGGGAGAGTTAGAAGGGAAAATGGAAGTAGAAGAGAAGACGAAACGAAGTAGAAATATAGTGATCAGAGGAATGAAAGTGGATAGTGAATCAGGAAGAGAAGAAGTGTAAAAGTTGATAGGAGAAATTGGGGCAAAGTTGCACGTGGAAGAGGTAAATGGAGTGGGAAAGAAGAATGAATATAAATCGCGTATATATAGTGAAAGTGAGAAGTGAGGAAGAAAAAGTTGATATCTTGAGAAAAAAGAAAACTCTAAGGGGGAGGGAAGAAAGGATAGAGGAGGATATGACGTAGAATGAAAGAACAAGAAACTGGATGATGGAACAAAGAGCATGGAGTGGAATAGTGAAAGGGAATACGGTATGGATATGGAAAGACAGGATGTGGATAAATTGGAATGTGTGGATATGGGATGATGAGAAAGCAAAATTGAGTGAATTGTATAAGGAGGGTCCATGGGGACGAGGAGAAAAAGCGGAGACTAAGGATAGAAGAGAGGAGGTTATGGAAACAGTAGAGAGTGAAAGGAAAGGAGAAGGCGGAGCGACGGGGTTTCCGCAAAAGTAGGAAGGGGACGTAAAGACGAAAGAAGGGAGAAAGAAAGGAAGAAAGAAGAGAGAGAGTAGCGTTTTGGAACGTATCAAGGTTAATGAATAAAGATGAACGATTCTGGTGAAGAAATGGGATGTAGTGATGTTGAGTAAAACCTGGGTAGATGAGAACGATAAAAAGAGGGTGAAGAGGAAGTTACCCAAGGGATATATGTGGCAGATGCAAGAGGCAAGGAAAGAGAAGGTAAAGGGAATCAAGGAAGGGAGTATGGTGTCAGGAGTAAGGAATGAATTGGTGGGAGTAAAGAGAATAGAAATGGGATTTGAGGAAACAGATAGAGAAATGACGCGAATGGTGAAGATAGGAAGAATAAAGGTAAGGATAGTTTGCATTCACAGGAGAAGGGGAGAAGAAGAAGGTTGGAATGTGATTGGGAAATGGGTGGCGAAAGAGGATGATGAATTGGTGTTGATAGCAGGTGATCTGAATGCTTTGACAACACAATAGGGAGGGGAAATATGGGATGAAGAGAGTGAGACTTTTAGCACAAAATCAAAACTCAAACAGGTGGACCAGGAGGGTAGGACTCTGTTGGAAATTCTGGGAGAAACAGGATGGTTTATTTGTAATGGGAACTCTGAAGGGGATGAGGAAGCCGAGATTACGTTTGCAGGAAAAGGGGAAACAGTAATAGATTACATTCTGGCAGAGGAAAAAATAACGAGGCTCTTGAAAAGAATGGATGTAGGGAACGAAATAGGGTCAGAACACTTGTCGGTCATTGCAATTAATGTGACGAAGACAAAGATATGAAAGATGGAAAGTGCGAGTAAGGTGCTGGGTCAAGTGTGGGAGATTGGAAAAAGAAGATTCAAAGAGGACTGGAAGATGAGACTATGTCTGTTTGATTCACTGGTATAGTCCGTGATGTGTTATGGAGTGGAAAGGTGGGGGTGGAAGGAGCACGAAAAGGTAGAAAACATGCAAGAGAGATTTCTGAGATGGGTTATGGGAGTGTTCTGGAAGTGTCAAGGTTATATGTTAAGAGAAGAAACAGGGACAGAGAAATTGGTTATAAGGCAGAGGAAAAGGATCTGGAATTTCGAAGAGAAACTTAAGAGTGGTAAGGGTTGCAAAGTTGCACAAGTATGCCTGCAGGAAATACTAAATAGAGAAAGGAGAGGTAACACGTGACATTCAAGATTGGAGGAGGAGAGTTGGAAAGTTAGAAGGGAATGGTGAATGTGTGACGAAGGGAGGGAGTAGCAAGTAGTGTTGTGTGACTTGGAAGAGCTTGTAGAGCAATGGTGAGAGGAAATGGAAGCCCTGGAAGGTCTCACGCACTTGCTATAGATAATAGTTATTAGTAAGTAAGATAACATTTAAGAACTTGTAAATAAAGTGAACATCATGCCCACTCAAGTTGTGAAATACAACAGGTATGGTTTTTGAGTCTTGATAAATGTTCGTGTGCATGAGCACCGCACATATCTGTTAAATTACAGTACTCGCGTGCCATTTTCACGCAGTGGCTTCTGTTAAGGCTTCACTTTGTTCTGGTGTCAAGTTGTTCATGGGAACTGCAGAGGAAAGTATTTCATCGAAAATTTTTTTCTACCTGCAAGAATTCCAGAGCAAATCACTTTCCTAGTTCCACATCTTCAGGCCAGGACTCATAGAAAGATAGGAAATCATAGTAGCTGCAATAAAGGTAATATCCGATGTCGAAGACTTAATGTTTCTGGAATACCTCAGTGTTTAATCTTCTTTCCTGAATATTGACTGCTTTTAACAGGGACTCGCAGTCTACATATAGAAGATAGGTTCCTTTCATCATATTATGATGAAAGGAACCTTCTCTTTATACTTAAAAATTTAAATTGGATGTTTTTTCCAGGCTTCGGCAGCATGATTTTGTATTCATTCAATTTTTTTGCAGTCTTCAGTATGAGCGACCAACTTTTCCATACTTTCAAAGCAGTGCAAACATCGATCGCAGATATGTTTTTTTCCATTGTATTTCGATATTTGCCTGCTGACTAGTCCTGATAGATCTTTTATCCACACATAATGGAATTTGAAAGCCATGGGTCTGCTATCTTGCTCATTGCTGTCTTCTTCTACATCACTGCTGTCCTAATTGAAATAATCTTCTTCAACCCGGAGAAGGTTGAATGTGCAGTCAGATGAATAAAAACTTCAAATTTTGAATTTGAAATTTAGAAACATTCGTTATACCAACTGGAAACTTTATTTCGAAGAAGTTTAATTCATCCTTATACTGATAGCAGTTGAATACGCGTCGAGAAATACTCCTGTTAATTGGATACATGGCTGATAGTACCCAGCTGAAAATTCCTGTACAGGTTCCTTCACAGAGTCAATTGAGGTGTGAGTTTATGTACAGGAACATGTTCAAGATCCTATACATGAACCTGCGTAGGAACTAATCGGCGATGGTTCGCTAGTTGCTTGGCTCTCTCGATGGTGAGTTGGATCTTCAAGGTAATAAAAGGAAGGCAACTTTATAGTTGTAAGCGACATGATTTTTTGCGATAGCTTTCTGTGAGGGATCCTATATACGTTTCTGTACAGGAACCTGCGTCACAATTCTCTTCGCAAAGGAACCTGCACAGAAACCCTTGCAGGAGCATTTAAAGGTTCCTTTGCAGGATTATGTACAGTTGCCTCCGCCAAATTCCTGCACAGGAACTGTCAAGATACCTATCTGTCAGCTTCGTGTGCAGGTTCGTTTACAGGAAAATATGCAGGATCTTCCGATGTTCCTGTACAGGAATTTTTAGCTAGGTATAGCTGATATAATTCGCTTAGCAAGTTTAATATAAGAACAGCCTTTCATTGGGTTTATTTTAATAATGTTCACTTCTAAATTAACAATTGAATGTAAAGTCCATCCAGAGTCTTTCTTCTGAAGCTCCTCCATTTCTTGTAAGATAGGGTACCCGGTAAAACGGAGTTGATTTGAACGCATTGACATATTTCAATGCGTTTTAATTGTATTTTTGTCTCAATATTTAGGAATGCGTAGAAGCGCAATGAAATGCATTTAAATGATGCTAGGTAGCTGATTGGTTGAAAGTGACGTCACCGACCAATCATCATTCACCTCCCTAGAGTCTAGCCTATCGTTATTATTATTATTAATTTAATTTATGAATTACATTTTTAGTTAAAGGTGCATCTTGTGTATTGTAGAAGACATTCTACAAAAAAGTAATAATTAAGATTGATCTTCAATTTACCTGGAATTAATTTTCTTGTCACCTAAATAAGACAAAAATAAGTCCCAGAAGCACAATACGAATTCACTCATGTAAACAATTTTCGTCTGAGAACTTTCTTCAAAACGTTTTAAAAATCTTGGCGTCTTCAAACCCAGCAAGAAAGAAAGAATTGATACGGATTGGGGCTAATTAACATCTTTTAATGCACGCGAATCCCGTTTTATAATTCGTTTAAGCGAATTGAGACACATTTAGATGAATTCAGATAGCGCGAATTGAATGCGTGTGAATTCATACAAATGCGTGGACGACGACTATAAGATATCCTATATCCATGTCGTTAAGATGTCCTTATGATGTCTAAAAGGCATCGTCAGATCATACGACCAATTTTGAAGAGTTTGCTTGATGATACATTGAAGTGAATTCGCTGACTTTTAACTTTTGTATCGTATTTGTACGTATAGAAAGATTCAAAATTGAAATATCGTTTTCTCGAATTTACACATATTGACACACTAGTCCATTGCGTCATTGTCGCAAAGCGGAATTCGCGGTGTGTCTTAATCTTTTCAATTCAATTCGTATCAATACTTTGTTTTTTGCTGGGCAGGCATTGCGTTCTTCTCTGTCATTAACACTAATTGTTGTTGGCCGAAGCACCTCTGTGATGGCGTTTAAGTGAACTATGTGCAGAATTGGTGTGAATGGAAACTGAGACAGAACTTCGAAGCGCATTTAATGGCATCGAGCCTATTCAATATTTTGTTTTATGAAGAGCATTGTATGGCATACAAGTTGGTGGGTTACCGAACCGCATTATATGTTAATTATGTAAATTCCCTTCAAAGCATTACCATGACGTCAGTTTAATGCCTTCACATTTGTTTGCATTCAAAATAATTAAAACGAGACAAGTTTTACACAATAATGTGCCTAAAGTGCTATTGCCAATGCCATCAAGTTCTGATTGTATATTTTGTACACCGCGTCCTTTCTTTGCCAATGAATCTTCTTTCTTTTTTTCTTTCTTTGTGGCTTCTTGGTTCAAATAGCCATGTTCCAAGCCAATGAATTAAAACGAGCTTTAAGACATGCCACATTAGTTCCTGGGTCGGTGGAGAGGATATCCGCTCGAGATTTCTCCTATCGCGTGGAACTGGAGTGGAGTGTGGGATTTTCACTCGCGATTTCTCCTACCGCGTGGAACTGGAGTGGAGTTGGGATCTCTGCGCACCGTGCCTGGGATATAACAGCAGCATCAAGCTGCCGTGATTTCAGTCTCTCGGTGAACACAGCGCAAGTTTAGTCATCTGGTGAAACTTCTAGTGAAAATAAAATACCTTTGGAGAAGGTTGATCTCCAATAATCAACAAAGTTTGCCTATGAATGGAGTCTTACATAGGAACCGCTCTCCAACGTTACCCCGAAAAAGAATTACGCAATTTCCAAAATTCGCAAAGTTCACTCAAAGCTGGCATTGGGAGCGAAATGCCGCTAGCTGCTTTTCTCTTCTCTGTAGGCAAAGGGGAGAATACAGCAGGTCGGCATCTTGTCTCCGCAGCCTACGAGTTGAGTAAGCTTACGTGACGCCATAAATCTCGTTGAGGGGACTTGAGATATTTTTTTGTTGGGTTCCATTTCGGAATAAGTAAGGGGTCTGTAGCCAGCTGTGGTGTTTTTCTCTTCTTGAGCAATAAAATGGAAATGTGTTAAGCGTTCATCTCTTGCACTGCATCACGCGCAACTCTCTCAGGCCTAAACATCGCAATGCTCGAGGACTGTTATTAAGGCTCATACAAGGGGTTGTGTAACCTAGAAAACTCAAATGAAAAAATAAATTTAAAATGCTAGCGCAATGAATGATTATCAGGGGAAGGGGCAATTTTTTTCTCTTGGAAGCACAAATCCATATTCGAGGCGAAAATTCGCTGCGGCTCGTCGACATTTGCGACAAATATTTTGAATTGTTTAAATATTGCATTTCCAAAGCAGCAGAAAAAAAAATAAACAGAACTGGCGCGATATTCAAAATAGAAAAATTATTCCAACAGACAAAAGATTGATAATTTTTAAAAACTTGTAATAAATTATTAAAAACCATAACAAATGTATCTTATTGAAAATATGTTTTTATAAAAGCTCTAAAAGAAGGAAAAATACATTGAATGGAAAATAATCACTCGAAAGATCCCGAAATAAACTCCTATGTCTTTTAAAATAATTCTTCTATTTGAAATATTGCGCCAGTTGTTTATTTTCCTTCTGCTCCTTTGGAGATGCAATATTTAAGGAATTTAACATATTTATCACAAGTTTTGACGATCCTCCAGTACTTTCCGCCACAAATGTGGATTTGAACTACCAAAAGGAAATAAGATTGCCTCCCGATAATCATTCGTTGCGCTAGCATTTCGAATTGATTTTTGCAGGTGAGTTATCTAGGTTGTATTAACCCCTACATGAGCCTTAAAGATAGGGTGCTCTCATGGGATGCCGAGAAAACTCTAAGCAAAACCGGACGCTATTCGAATCTCTACCTTGAGTGAGCAGCTTTTCAACTCCTCATTATCTTCTCACCGAGAAAACAGGCAGAAATTTTGGGAATATAAAATTCATGTATCTTGTTGAAAATTTGTCTTTCGTGGTTGAATTGAATTGGGTACCAGTAGGCAACAAATTGGGCGACGTCTTTACGACATCGTTATGACGACTTTATGACAACTTTGCGACATCGTATGCCCATGTCGTTAAGATGCCTTTACGATATCGTAAAGACGTCGTACGACCTGAGATGTCTTTTGGAGATCGTAAGGACATCTCAACGACATGAACATAGGATGTCTTTAAGTCGCCGGAGAGATGTCATAACGATGTTGTAAAGTCGTCCTTAAATGTTATGCCCACTGGGGTTTGATGTAATATTTAATCTTTATTAGTTTGAATATCAACTATGAAAATTTTTGTTAAGAAGTCATCTTTTAAAGTTGGAAATTCCACTACCCATTGGGCACATAGTTTTACGACGTCTTGACGAGATCTTTACGATGTCGTAAAGACGTCGCCAAATTTTGTGCTTACTGGGTCTTGCATAGCCAAGATGTATTCGTAGCCCGACGCTGTTCTGGGGTAGGGGCCCAAGATATCGGCGGCCACTACATTCCACGGTTCCTCGACTATTCTGCGACCCATTAGTCCGGACGGGGCCGACTGTTCAACTTTTCCCGTTTGGCAATGCGGGCATTTTCGCACGTATTCCCAGATATCTCGGAACATTCTGAATCAGTAATAGTCGGTAGCTATGCGCGCGTAGGTTTTGTCGATTCCCATATGACCGGCTTGGGCGTCATTATGGTGTTCACGAATCACTTGGTTCCGCACGCTAGCGGGTAGGACCAATTTCCAAGCGTCTAGGTCCCCTAGGTACCAAGGATCGGCGGTGTCCGTTAATGAAGTCAACCTATCTGCGTCTTCTTAGATAGTCTTAGATAGTCTTCTTGCACGTGATAGCTCGTCCCTTTGCGATGCACGATAGTGGATTGGTGACCCTGCAGAGCTAATGCCCTCCTTTCTAATCGACCTGCTGGGTCCTTCAAGTTAGGCAGCCATCGTAAGCTGCTATGATCGGTAACTAGGGTAAAATGGGTACCCTTTATGCAACATCAAAATTTTTGAATTGTCCATACTACAGCAAGGCATTCTCGCTCGGTGGTGATGTAGTTCCGTTCGGCCAGAATCAGAATGCGGCTAGAATATGCGATAACTTGTTCTACCCCGTTTATCATCTGGGTCAATACGGCTCCCAAATCCATGGAACTAGCGTCAGTTTGTACCACAAGCTCCTAAGTAAAATCTGGGCGGACTAGGACTGGATTGGTGGCTAAATATGAGCGGATGTTTTCAAAAGCTATATTTTGTTCAATACCCCAGACCCAAAGTTCGCTTTTCTGAAGGAAGAGAGTGAATGGTGCGACGCTGGTAGCGAAATCTGAAATAAAACAGCGATACCATAAGGCAACGCCTTATGGCGTTTACCAGGAAACTTCGCGTTTACCAGGAAACCGTGGTATTTAACCTGGGAGCGACAAAGCTCACATTTTTCACGATTGATAGTTAAGTTGGCCTCCTTGAGCTTGGTTAATACTCATCCCAACCACGTGAGGTGTTCTTCAAAAGTGTCGCTAGCAATGATAATGTCATCCAGATAGGCCAGGGCTCACCAAAAGGCCGTCTTTGACTGTCCTGACTGCCAGTGGCAGTCTAGAAACAAGGTCAAACAGGCCCCAATGAATTTCCGTCGAACTTGTCCTTCGACTGGTCCCTAATCCTTCGCGGTAAATTAAAGTTTGAAATGAAAAAATTAAATGTATTGTGAATCCAAGTAGAAAAAAATCAGAACCTTCGGTGTGAACAATAAGCTGTGACGAGCCGTGACCGTAACGACCGTAACCCTTCCCAGGATTCCTGAAAACTGAAGAAAAAAATAACAGAAAAAACTTTCTGGCAGCCAAACACTTGTCGTGTCAGTCAACACCTGCTGAAAGTGGTGAGCCCTGAGACAGGCGAACACAAAAGGTTCCATATCTGGAGTAATTATCCGATCAAGCAACCTTTGAAACGTGGCAGGATCATTGGTTAGACCATAGAGCATAAGAGTAAATTGTAGTAAACCTAGGTCAGGGAAGGTAAAAGCAGTGAATTCGCGACTCTTCTCGTCGAGAGGAATCCGGTGATAGGCCTGACTTAGGTCAAGCGTGGATATGTAACTGGCACATCTTAGCTTATCCAATATTCCACTCATGTAGGGTAGGGAGTAGGCATCTTTTTTAGTTACTGAGTTTAATTTCCGAAATTCCATACGAAACCGATAGCTTCCGTTGGGCTTTCAGGTCATCACGATTAGGGACGGCCAGTCGCTGGTGGATGGTTCCACGATAACGTTTTTTAAAAGATCTTTAGCTACCTGCATGATGGCCTCATGAATTTTTGTTGATGTTAATGACGTTAATCGCGGGATGATTGCTGATATCAATGCTATGATAGATTAAGGGGGTGGAGGGCAAGTTACTGGGAACCAGAAGGACTTGTTAATCAAGAAACGCGGTTAATCTTTTGTTTAGTTCGTCCGTAAAGAACAGTAGGGCAAAAGATCACGTAGCGGATGGTCAGTGAGGGTACTCTAATTCGAATTTGTAAAAAGTTTGGGGGTCATTAGCAAATAACTGCCGATAACGAATGAAATCAGTGATCATTCCAAAATAATGCAAAAAATCGGTACCGCACGCGCATTGCAAATCTAGGGCCGAAAGCAATTTGGCTTCAAAGGTTTCCTTTTTTTCCATTTAGCACGATGGACAGTTCCACCATTTCGTTACCTGTCTCAAATTGTCCGATAGACGAATTAATTCGGTCGGATTTAATACACGTTATCGGAAAGGCTAATTATTTAATTAATTGTATACCGGGTTCACCTAGAAACCACCGGTTTAAGCCAGAGTCAACCTTGACCTTCAAAGGTTTGCCTTTTATCGTAACGGTTATATAAACAAGTCGCATCGAGTCTGGTTGTTCATCTGGCTCGGCCGGGGATGAAATAGAATATAAGTTTTTGGAATTTTGTATTTGAATTGTAGGACTGATATTTGAGTAGCTAGAAGAGGCGTTAGTAGCAAAAAGTGCCCCTTAATTCGCTCTCATTGCCACTAGCGTTGTATGCCATAGCCCAAATGTCATTTTCTGAAAGGGGATAGTCGTCCGGTACGCTGAGCGGCTATGTTGCGGCGACCTGTAACTTTGACCAGTTAATAGTCCGGCCTCGCTATAGCGTACCGCTGTATCGGAAAGCGTGCACGTGGTAGAGGCGTTTGGCTTCAAAAAAAGGGCCCCGAGACGGGGGAGAATGAGCGTAGTTTATCGTGGCGGTAGGGGTGCAGCATGTGTCGCACGGCTGCTAGCAGTGCGAAGCACTGTGCTGGTACGGTTGGAGAGGGGAGCGGTGGCGCGTGAGGCCGTAGCATTGGTCGGCGACTCGGCCGGCAAAGGGATGCCTCCCGTCGAAACCATGTATGCTACGTGGGTCCCTGTACTGTACGCGGGCGGAGTGGTGATGGAGGTTCCGCGCGGCAACTGTTCCTGTGCGTGTTCCTTTGCTAGAACTATGACCAGATCTCATACAAGAAACGTTACAGGTTCAGCATAAGAAATTGAGACACGAACCTATACAGGAACATGCAGAGCACAATTGAACCCTTGCGGGAACGTGTACACTTTCTAAGTGACCACGAATGAACATGTAGGGGATCCTGAAAAGAATCTAGCACGGTTTCCTCCGTATCGGCAAAATTTTAATGTAATAAATTTAATGATGTGAAGAAACATGGATGCATATCTTTAATACATTGCCTCTCTTTATACCCTTGTAGATTCAAATCACTAGCGAGAGAGCTAGGCCGTAGCGCATCCTGGTAGATTAGTTTCACTGGGGTTGCTGTACAGGATTCGGTACGAAATCCTCTATGGAATCCTGTACGGGAACCCTAGTAAAACTCATCGGCCAGGATGCTCTAGGGCCTAGCTCTATCGCTAGTGAGTAACGTTTCTTGTACGAGAGCTGTTCATAGTTCTGGCAAAGGAACACGAACAGGAACAGTTATGGCATCCCGTACAGGATTTTTCAACAGGGGTTGCATCGACACTAGAGACTCCGAACGTTAATGTACCAAAAGTATCCGTGAAATTTGTCGCGTTCACTGTTTCGATTCCCGAGTCGTGATATTGTTCACGCGACACGGCAGGATTTTAAAAGTATCTGGCGATAATTGAACTGTCATAGTCCTGCACCTCACGCGGCTGGTTGTTTCCGTTTGCTTCTCGCTGAAGATGCGTAAATTTAATCAAACGATCGCGTAACGTCAGGACTGTACCCTCGATGTGTACAATCCCGTCCTTGAGTTCAACAATCAGCTGATCGTTCCACAGCGCGTACATCCATGCGTCCTTTGGATCTGTAATTTCTCGTGGTCCCTGTTTACAGTGGTTTCGCGGAACCGCATCACTCTACCGAAACGAAAACACTCGGGTGGCTCGGGGATACACAAATCACAGTGGTATTGCAGTTCAATCGGGACTCAAATCACTCGAGTTGTGGGAGAATCAGTTTTTGGGTTTGCTTTGAGAGGGATCTTGACCTACAATTTTTCAATTGATTTTTTCGGAGCCCCGCGTTGTCTGCGTCAATTCGTAATCGTAAATTTTGGGGA
Organism: Andricus grossulariae; assembly: GCA_011634705.1. Taxonomy (NCBI): domain Eukaryota; kingdom Metazoa; phylum Arthropoda; class Insecta; order Hymenoptera; family Cynipidae; genus Andricus; species Andricus grossulariae. The sequence goes on along the minus strand of JAABKJ010001196.1, from coordinate 7,800 downwards.
AAATTACTTTTACTAAGCCACGTCCATTATCTAAAAAATACTCAAAGCTAAAATAGTAAAATTTCTTACTTGTTCAATTTTTCAAAAAAATTGAAAAATATCTTCTGACAATATTGTAGGATGTTCAAAAAGAAATATTTTTCTTTTCTTGACTTTTTTAATATCGTGCTTTGTTTGGCTTAAAATGTTCATTTTTGTTTGTTTTTTTGGAATTTTGTAAGTGCGATAACTCCAGTAATTTTCGTTTTATCAAAAAAAGTCACTATATTCAATTGTTTGTCTTTTAGAGTACTACAAACATCCGTACATAGAATCTGTCAATTCTTTCAAAAGTTATTGGGCTATCAATATAAATATCTACATACATACACAAATGAATACGCACATGCATACACACATACAGACAGAAACATTTCCCAAAACCTATTTTATGAGTTTTGAATGTTTCAGAACGTGGACCGTTGACAAAAACGGAGAGGGTCAAATTTTACACAAATATAATACCTTCTCTGATGAGAATGTAAAAATATTGCGAGTTGTTAATGTAATTATTTTAGGAAACAAAAATTTGTAGTTTAGGGTAATTGTTGCAATTTTTGTGAAAAATCAAATTTAAAAACTCAACATGCGTACGCGAAGTTGGGAAAGCAAAGCAGGGAAGGTTGGTCGAGGATCTCGAAGTATAATCACTGCAAGAACGACGAGTGTCGCGAAAGTCACGAAGGTACAGGCAGGAACAAGTTCGAGTTCTGGTAACCAGAGAAGGGCCGCCAATTGATATAGGTCGGTCGGTACTCGCGGAACCGTAATCGCTCGCGGCCCCGGTCGAGAAAATAAAGGGAATTTTGATAGAGACTCTGAGGAAGAAGTCGAGCCAAATTCTGTTGAAGATTTTCAGCTTGAAGGGGTAGAAAATGAAGAAGGAATGGAAATTAGAGGAGGTTCAGAGGTTTGAACTGATAGACCAGTAGCAATTTATCGTGCACCTGCCGTACGAGCTAGTGCCACGCGCTCTTCTTGCTCGGACGGCGGTGGCTATTCCAGCGGTAGCTAGGGGACGTTTGCACCCCTTCAGAAGAAACCTGAAAATCCGATCCCATTCAAGTTCGCTCTTGAATTTCTTCCAAAGAGTTTCGTTGGAAAAAACATGCCGGTGGGTAGATTTATTAGTGATTGCTTATTTGCACGCGATTCCATTGCGGCAAAGGATCGACATTATTTGTTTCTGATGATTCGTTCTAGGGTAGTAGGAAACGCATTAAATTTACTACAAGACAGTGACCTTTTCAGCTTAGAGGATTTACTTAAACATCTTAAACATACATTTACAGAGCACTGAAGTTTGAGTCAATTGAACACGGCTTTTGCTACTGTAGCACAGCGTGAATGAGGAAAGGAATTGGAATATGGATCTAGAGTTAGTAAGGTATTAAGGAGTCTAATTGGATTAATCGAAGATAAGAATGATGCTATAGCTGCACATTATATGATAAAACCAGCCCGCGATGCGGCATGTGAAAATTTTATAATGGGGTTAAAACATGATTTAATATGGAGGGTAAGAGTAGGAAGACCAGGAACGTTAACAGAAGCAATAAATAGAGAGAGAACAAGCAGAATGGGAAGTAGAATTCGAGGGTGGATTAGATAGAGAAGGAGTTGAAAAGAAAGGAAATCAGAATGAAAAATCCGATGAAGCGGCAAAGAATAAGGAATATTATAATAGCAATATGCGTGGTCCATTCCCCCCATATTACAGTGACGCTAGAGCTAGGAAATATGAGGCAGGTTACGGCAGAGGTCGTGGTGGAGCGCGAGGTAGTGGTAGCAGTAAAGAATCAAGCAAAGCCGAAAGTTCGAGGCCGACTGAAATTTCCTGTCATAAATATGGAGAACCAAGACATTTGGCACGAGGCTGTGTGCGTACAGTGAGTTTTGATGAAAGGCGTTGTATTAATTGCAACCAGAGTGGGCATTTCTTTTGTGATTGCAAATATCCATCGAGAATTTCGCAATTTGCAAAATATTCTTTGTAGTAAACCTCTCTCACAATATCCCGATTTTTCAAAACCTTTTATAATTACTACATACGTATCCGATTATGCCACAGGAGCCATTCTTAGTCAGGGAGAAATTGGGAAAGACTTGCCAATTGCATATGCGTCGTTTAAAATGTCTGAAGCTACAATAAATCATACGACCACTGAAAAGAAGCTTTTAGCTATTATTTTTGCAGTTAAACATTTTCGACCGTATGTGTACGGTCCAAAATTTATTTTGGTCACCCACCATAAAGCATATTGGTTTGGCTTGATCAATTAAAAGATCCCACAATAGGATCTCGATTAGCTCTTTAGAAGATAAAGTTGCAAGGGTACAAGTATAAGATAGTATATAAACCTGGTAGGGTTAACGCTAACGCGGATGCGCTTTCACGTAATCCAGTCGAGATGGAAATAGGAAATGACGTAAATTACATGGGTGATAAGGCCAGTGATGAAAATGCTATGGAGGGCAATGTGTTCATACACCGCTTCGCAGAAAGCAAACTTCTGTATCATGAGTACTCGATAGAGAGAGCTTTTGTAAGCCATGTGGGTCAAAAAAACTGCCGGCGGAGTTCTGGGAGGATCCGTAATGATCGTCTCGGAAAATTCGGTGACGTGAATCTCATTAGACAAGAGTTGGGAGCCCTTACTTCTCGGAGGGGTCATCTCAATGGAAGAGGCGCGATCTCCAGGATGGATCTCAGGGGGATGTGTACTCAATTGAGGAGACACGCTCTCCTGGAAAAGAGGTCAGTGGTGCAGTTGGATTGAATGGAACCGACTGACTATCGACAGATTTTGTGAACAATAGAGATACTGATTATGACGGTGATATGTTGGACAGAAATGAATTTGAGAATTCGACCGGAGTTTGTGGAGATATTTTATCAAGCTTGCGTGAAAACGATGATGAAGATAAGAGACGAGTATAATTTTACATACAGGTTCAAAGCCAGGGAATGTAGTACTTACTCCTCTATTTCAGCTAAGTAAAGATAAGGTGTGAATGAGAGATGACCACAACCTTAATTTTGTATCGTGTGACGGGGTGCTCATTACACATCTAGGTCGTAGATAAGCTTGTTGATAACTCCATTGTAAAGCCATCAAACCTAAAAAAATCCAGAGGCAGAAATAGGTTATGTTACACCTCATTCTAACGCTGGACGTTTGGTTTATAACTTATATATAAAAGACAAATTTTATTTAAAATTTTGTGCAAAGAACATAGAGAATGCGGTGAATACATTAAGAGAAGCCCTTGAATCGACAAAACAGTCTTCATATCAGTAAAAATTTTGAAAATAACATTCAGCATTTCTGTTTTTGAATTATTAGATTAGATTTTTTGTATTGAAACTCAGTGGGTTACCTAATTAGTAGGAATTAAAAATTAAAAAACTATTCAGTAGGCACAAAATTTGAAAACATCTTTACAACATCGTTACGAGATATTTACGACGACTTTAAGACATACTATGTCCATGTCTTCAAGATGTCTTTACGAATTCGAAAAGATATCATCTGATCGTACGACGTCTTTACGATATCGTAAAGACATCTTAACGGCATGGACATAGGATGTCGTAAAGTTGTCGTAAAGATGTCGTAAAGACGTCGCCAAATGTTGTGCTCACTGGGTAAATAATTAATTTTAAAGCTCTAATTGAAGAAGAGAAACGAATTAAACTATGTAAACTAGGATCGCTGGAAAAACCCTTAAAACGATTAAAGTTATGAAAAAATGTAATTATTGAACAAATTTAGCTGAGTCGAAATCACAGCATTAGAATCTTTTGCTTGAAGGACAAATAAATTAGTATAGCATGGTTGGAGGCATCTACCCAGATAACAATCGTGCGACGCACGCTTCAAGCACGCGTGCGAGTCGCACGATACGACCCATATCGCACGCAACTGGCAAGCACATTCCGCGATGAAGTGATGGGTAAATGCGTACGTGCACAATGAGGCTCATTCAGCCATCACTCATATTTTGTCGTAGTCCTTTCTGAATAAATATAAACAATATGTCAATAATATTTTTTATTGAGCAAATTCGAATCAGTTGAAAGAATTAAATATCCTATTCCAAAGGATAGATGTATTTATCTTATTCGAAATGATATTTGTACCTATATTTTACATGCGCAGAGTTTTCAAACTTCACGGTTCACCGAACATCGCGGCCGACTTTGCCGTCAGTGAGGTTATGTGAGCGTCATGTTGTGGTGTACGCTAGTGCTTTTCCAGTTGTTATAAAATTTTATCGAGCTCAGTCATTGAGATATTATTTTTCGTATATTTGAGCCTTAATTAATGCTTGCGTGCTACGAATTGTTTTAAAGAAACTGGTAAGTAAAGAAAAATATAAATATATATTTTCTTGAAATAGCAGAAAATTAAAAGTTAGGTTAAAAATCTCAATTTTTCCACGTGTATATATGAAAAAACATAAAAAATCATAAAATCATTTACAGTTTTAGGATGCCCTTGTAGAAAGAAAGGATAGACTATCTTGACTATTTTCACGTCTACCGATAGATATGGAAAAAGTTTGGAAGGTCACAAAGACAAAAATCTTGCAGAGGAAACTTTTCTGGAATCTTCAAGAATTGGAAATTGCAGTCTCCATAAATCAGTATTCAAAAAATTACAGTAAGTATAATAAAACTTGCAAATCTAACAATTGTTACAGAAGTACTTTCCTTTTGCTCAAAATTTGTACACGTTGTTTTTCTTATTTTTCGATTTAAAAAACATTGTATTTGTGTTCTAATAAAATTTATGTTCTTATTCATTTCGAAAATTTCTTATGATTCTAAAATTCATTATGATTTTCAATATTTTATGCTAGTCATAGAGGGGATGCACTTCATCGACACGCGTGCCTGCCTTACATGTTGACATCAAAGTTATCCACTTTAACAGGCAAAGCAATCATGTTTGTCTATAGCGTAAACCTAGAACTAGAACAGCAGAAGAAAGTAACGATAAACTTAGCTTACTTCTGGCAGATTTACAGCGCAGAATGGCGACAGTAAAGAGAAAAGTTCATTCACAAGAATTTATTTGAATACTAAAATTAAGGAAGCGCAAAGCAAGTTTTTGTCATTGATATATGTGAACTGCATCTAAAACGCTAAGTTTGCAAGTTTATTAAGAAGGGGGGAGGGGGGGGTAACGCGCGCGCTGATGTGCATTCCATCCGCTAGGGACAGCACAGTCACTTCTGCAAAATGCGCGGCTTGGATTTGAAATTATAAAATATTCGAGCAAAAAGTAAAAAGATTCGCAAGCAACATTTCAGGGCAAATTGGTATGAGGAGAAATTATGATTATTCAGACGTAGGATATCAGGTTTGATAGCAGGATATACAAATATTACATTAATTATCGAACTGGTGATAAAAAGTCGTTCAACTGAATCGAGTAAAGAATTTTTTTGACTTTCGTAGAGACCCCGGTAAGAAGGCTTGTATAAGAAAGTATTGGAAAATTTCATGTTCAATAGTGATGTGACATTGATGGTATCCTTTTCGATACCGTTTTTTTCTTCGAGTTTTGAATCCCCATAACAGTAAAAGTTATCTCTTAAACTGAATCCCTTTCTGTACCCAGTGGCTAAACATTTGTCTGCATACTTTTGGATACCCCAAACCAACCATGAAATAGAAAATTTTTAATTTCTTTCTAACTTGTACATTTCAATGTTCTTATTTACTGTTTTTCGAATAATATTGAGATTAAGAGCATTCAAAAACAAAGTATTAGTCATTTTACGTTGTCAAGATTGGTTGCTACATAGGTAGCTGTGGTGAAAACTAATTTTTCTCAATTTTTTATCATGATTTTATATATTTTAAATTCATCACATTTGAATAAAGCGGGAGTTTCGTGATGAAGTGATATATTGCTATGCCTAATCCCACTAGATTTTGCCAATTTTATGCTTCTAAAGCGCCTTCTGATATTTCTAATGCGTTGAACGAAAATTGTATTTTTAATTTATTTCAGGTTACGTTTCACAGCTCCGATCTGCTTTGAAAGGGATTAGAATTCAAATATTTTCACTGCCCAATCGGGGATTCAAAAAAGAATGACAGAAACGACATTCGTAGGTATTGAAGTTTTCAATACCTTTTTTTGTAAGCCTTCTTACCGGGCCGGCTGAGACCTCCGGGCAGTCGGTTGTCCGAATTATAATATAAACAATGTGCGTGCCTGGACTTTGAAACGATTTAGAATAATTGAACACTATGACTCAAAATTATAAATGTAGCATCATATGATTAAGTACCGAGAGAATAGAGAGAAACGATTTTGTTGCCACAGATGCTCTCTTTGATTTGGGATCAGTGGAAAATTTTATTTCAAATGAATTTATAATCCAGAATTATTTTACATTTTGGAATTTGAGAATCGAAAAAGATGAAACATTAATTGGGAATGGTCAAGAAGAATTGAGATTGCCTAAGGTTTCTCTTTTTGTAAAATTTTATAATAGCGTCTTTCGTAGTAGTTTCATCGTTTTACCAGGATGGGTACCGACGCGCTTACTCGGGGCCAACTTCCTGAACAGAACATAGCTTTTTTAGATTTTCCAGAATAATATCGATAAATGACACGAATTGGTACATTAATCATTAAGTGAATGAAAGAACTGATATCATGTTTAAAAGTAACATACACTCACCCTAAATCAACGAGCATTTACATGACTTAAAAAGGAAATAAATGTAACAACTTTATCGCAAAACCGGGTGAAGCATGAAGTCACATACCTTCTTTCCATGAGAAGAAGTATTACGCAATCGACGACGAATTAGTCATAATTAGAGTAGGGATATATAGAGCAAGTGTAATTGGTTAACGAAGGAAAGCACGAACGGCAGCTGCGACGGAACCGAAGCTCTCATCAGTGAAATCAGAGTTTCAGATTCGATCTTGCGCTCGGATGCGTCCGATTCTTTAGTAGCTTGTCGTATACTTGAATCTGAAATAAATTCGTTATCTTATTTTCACTGTCATAAAACAATATCTACTTATTTATTTGCCTAAAATACCAATTTCAGGACAAAGCAGGACTCATAGAAGGGACATCATCTCGTCTGTAGCTGTTGGAGCATGCCTGAAGCTGAATACCTATATATGAGCATGAGTAGGCGGCCGCTAGTTTTGAGCTGGAACACGATTTCTCACATCGGTTCTCATCCGCTGGCCTACCCGGTTTCTACGCGTTGACGCAGTCCGCTCGAATATTCCTAGATAGCAAACGTACCGGGCACGTGCAAGGCACGTGGTGGGTGCATGGTGCGAGTCATATGCGACACATTCTAAGAGGGGCACGTAGGTGCGAGGCATATGCGCCATACTTCATGAGGGGCATGATGTGCGGCGGACATGTGTCCCACTTTGTGAGAGAAATTATTTATAGATGATACATATGGAAGAAGCACAGGTTTTAATAATGATAATAATGCGTGATTCAATACGCTGATCTGGAAAAAGTCTCGTGTACCCCGACGACACAGAGCGACCCAAGGACGACCGCCTTATGCATTTTCCCCGCAAGTGTCTTAGCATTTTCTTGACACACAGGGAAGCTTTCCAGGCTATTGACCAGTGAAACCTTGGCACTTCTAAGAGCGCCGATGATCAGGACGATTAGCTTGACAGAATATTCCGGGTATAACCGTCGCAACTCCCTTATAAGGTCTTTATACCTCTCTTTCTTTTCATTCTCCTTGGC
>JAABKJ010001195.1:0-31349 GCA_011634705.1 Andricus grossulariae | reverse complement strand
AGAAGGCACCTATTTTGAAATAGAAAAATATGCCGCAATAGTAAATTAAAATCCTGCAAAATATGCCGGAGCAGAAAACTAAGGTCTGATATTTGCTACAGACTCCAAAGTTGGAAAGAGTGCAAAGTGTGACCGAACTCGAGTTTGAATTCTGAGGAATTAAACGGTGATCTTTACAATAGATACCAAAGTTGGAAAAGGTCGAAAGTGTGACCGAACTTGGGCTTGAATTCTAAAGAATTAAACAGTGATCTTTGCTATAGACACCAAAGTTGGAAAGAGTAGCAAGTTTGACCAAATTCAAGCTTGAATTCTAAAGCATTAAACGGTAATCTTTGCTATGGACGCCAAAGTTGGAAAGAGTGGCAAGTGTGACCGAACTTTGGCTTGAATTCTAAAGAATGACAGAAAGAAGGCACCTATTTTGAAATAGAAAAATATGCCGCAATAGTAAATTAAAATCCTGCAAAATATGCCGGAGCAGAAAGCTAACGGGTAATCTTTGCTATAGACACCAAAGTTGGAAAGAGTGCAAAGTGTGACTGAACTCGAGTTTGAATTCTGAAGAATTAAACGGTGATCTTTACAATAGATACCAAAGTTGGAAAAGGTTGAAAGTGTGACCGTTACTTGGGCTTGAATTCTGAAGAATTAAACAGTGATCTTTGCTATAGACACCAAAGTTGGAAAGAGTGCGAAGTGTGACCGAACTCGAGCTTGAATTCTGAAGAATGACAGAAAGAAGGCACCTATTTCGAAATAGAAAAATATGCCGCAATAGTAAATTAAAATACTTGAAAATATGCCGGAGTGGAAAATTAAGGGGTCATATTTGCGATAGATACCAAAGTTGGAAAGAGTGGAAAGTGTGACCGAAGTCGGGCTTGAATTCTAAAGAATTACAGAAAGGAGGTTATTTCGTAATAGAAAAACATGCCACAATAGAAAATCAAAATCCTGCAAAATATGCCAGAAGAGAAAATTACACTGTGAACTTTCCGACAGATGGATGTGATGTTTCGTTTCTATATTTGTATTACGCCCCCCCCCCAACCACCTGAAAATAGCGGAAAGTTTAACCGAACACGAGCTTAAATTATAAATTATTTCAAATTATTTATGAAGCACTCTAAAGAATTCGAAGTTAATCCCAAAAGGATTAAAGATTCATCTCTAGCAACATATGTCGGAATAGAAAATTAATGAAGGCGCCTATTTCGGAAGAGCAAAATATGCCGGAAGAGAGAATAAAAATCCAGAAAAATATGCATTAATAAAATACACAAAGTTTTTCATATTGGAATTCTAAATAATTAAAGTTTGAAGCAACTTGTTTTTCCGTCCAATTTTTGGTTTGAAATATAATTAATTCCAAAGTATTTATGATAAAGTACAAAGAATTGCAGGTTATTTCCAACAAATTGAAAAATTCTTCTCTGGTAACCTGTGCCGGAATGTAAAATTAAAAGAGGCGCCTATTTTGGACTACAAAAATATGCCGAAAGAGAAAATTTATAGCAACTCTTTTTAGCCCATGTCTCGCGCATGAATTCTAAATAATTCTAAAGTATTTATCAGGAGTTCCAAAGAGTTCAAGTTATATTCCAACAAGTTCAAAAACGCATCTCTGAAAAAATATGCCGAAATAGAAAATCAAAAAGGGCTCCTATTTCGGAAAAGAATATGCTGGAAGAAAAAATGAAAATCCGGCAAAATATGCGGAAAGACAATACACAACGTTCTTGATGTTAAAAATTGATGTTTTTAGTTCAAAATTCATCTTTTTCATTAAAAATTCATCTATTTAATTCAAAATTTAATCATTTTGTTAAAAAATTGGTATTTTTCTATTGCATTCAATTGTGTTTGATTCAAATTACAATTTTTTTGGTTGAAATATCATCAATTACACTTTTTGTTGAGAATTCATATTTTCTGTTTGAAAATTCAACTACCTGGTTGAAAGTTGAAATTCTTAATCAAACATTCATCTTTTTTGTTGAAATTTTGTCTTTCACATTTTTAGTTGAAAATTTGTCTTTTTTGGTTAATAGTTCAACTATTTGATTGAAAATTCATCATTTTAGTTGAAAATCCATGTATTCTGTTGAAAATTCGTGTTTTTTGTATAAACCTAATATTTTCAGTTAAAAATTTATCTTTTTTACTGAAAATTCATCTTTTTCATTGAAAATTTAGCAGTCGTTTCGAAAATTCGTATTTTTTATTGCATTTAATTGTTTTTGATCTGAATACAAAATTTGTTGGTTCTAACATCAATTACACTTTTTGTTGACAATTCACATTTTTCGTTTGAAAATTCAAATACTGGTTAAAAGTTGAACTTCTTCTTCAAAAAGTTATCTTTTTGCTTTAAAATTTGATTAATTCGTTAAAAAATTGGTTCTTATTTGGTGTGAATATTAACTTTCTTCAATTTGGAAATTTAGCCATTACATTTCTAGTTGAATATTTAATTTTTTTGGGTAAAAATTCAACTATTTGATTCAAAATTCAGCATTTTAGTTGAAAATCCATGTATTTATCTTTTTCATTGAAAATTCATCTCCTTGATTTAAAATTCAATTATTTTGTTGGAAATTCGTATTTTTTATTTCACTCAATTATTTTTTATTCAAGTTACAATTTTTTTGGTTGATATATAATCAATTACACATTTGGTTGAGAATTCATATTTTCAGTTTGGAAATTCAACTACCTAGTTGAAAGTTGAAGTTCATTGTTAAAAATTTTTTTTTTGGTTGAAGATTCATCTCTTTCGTCAAAAATTTAACTATTTCGTTAAAATATGTTTTCTATTTGGTTTGAAAATTACATTTTTTCGAACTATAAATTTAACTATTACATTTCTATTAGAAAGGTTATCTTTCTTGATTAAAAATTCATCACTGTAGTTGAAAATCCATGTATTCTGTTGAAAATTTGTGCTTTTTTATATGAACATAATCTTCTCAGTTAAAAATTGGTCTCTTTCGTTGAAAATTTACCTTTTTGATTAAAAATGTAATTATTTTGCTGAAAATTGGTATTTTTTATTGCACTTAATTGTTTTTTATTTTAATTAAATTTTTTGGTTTAAATATCATCAATTATACTTTTTGTTTATAATTCATATTTTTTGTTACAAAATTCAACTACCTGGTTGAAAGTTGAACTACTTTGTTAAAAATTTATCTTTTTGGTTGAAGATTGATCTCTTTGGTTGAAAATTTGATTAATTCGTTAAAAATTTGTTTCTTATTTGGTTTCAATATTAACTTTCTTCAAACCGAAAATGTAACGATTACATTTCTACCTTTCTAGTTGAAAATTTATCTTTTTTGGGAAAAATTCAACTATTTGATTAAAAATTCAGAATGTCAGTTGAAATTCCATTTGTTTTGTAAAAAATTCGTGTTTTCTGTTAACTTAATCTTCTCAGATAAAAATTCATTTTTTTTCGGAAATTCATCGCTTTGATTCAAAGTTTAACTATTTTGTTGAAAATTCATTTTTTTACAGTATTTAATTATTTTTTTATTTAAATAACAAAAACTTTGGTTGAAACATCATGAATTACACTTTTTGTTGAGAATTCATCTTTTTTCTTCAAAAATTCAACTACCTGGTTGAAAGTTGAACTTCTCTGCTAAAAATTTATTTTTTTGGATGAAGATTCATCTCTTTGGTAGAAAATTGAACTATTTCGTTGAAAATTCGTTTCTTATTGGAATTGAAAATTAACTTTTTTTGAACTGAAAATTGGTCTAGTAGTTGAGGCCTTTCTAGTTGAAAATTTACCTTTTTTGTTTAAAAATTCAACTGCCTGGTTGAAAGTTGACCTACTTTATTAGAAATAATTTTTTTTTTGTAAGGATTCATCATTTTGATCGAAAGTTCATCCTTAGAGTAAAAAATTTAACCAGTTTCATTTTTAACTGAAAATATAACTATTGCATTTTTGTTTGAAAATTTATATTTTTAATGGTAAATTGATTTTTTCCATTCGAAAATTTAACTATTACGTTAAAAATTCGTTTCTTATTTGGAATTAAAATTAACTTTTTTGAACTGAAAGTTGGTCTATTACATTTCTAGTTAAAAATTTATCTTTTTTGATTGAAAATTCAACCATTTGGTTGAAAATTATACTGTAGAGTTAAAAATTGAGTTTCTCTGCGAAAAATTTCATTTTTTTTTGTAGAGAATACGTCATTTTGGATTGGAAATTTATAACATCGTAGATTCCATATTTTTTTGTAAAAAATGCAACTGTTTGGTTATAATTAATCTTTTTGATTGGAAATTCAACTATATTGGTAGGAAATTCAACTGTTCAGTTAAAAATTAAACTATATTTTTTGCAAAATTAACTACCTTGTAGAAAACCAATTTTTTCGTTGAAAATTCACAGCGTCGGATAGAAAAATTCAACATTTTTGTAGAGAATTCATTTATTTTTTTGGAAATTCATCTTTTCGGGTAGAAAATTAATCTTCTTTTTTGAAAATGCATTTTGTTGGCTCTGGATTTAACGATTTTGTTAAACATTCGTCTTTTCTAGTTAATTTAAGTGTTCGAAAATTTGTTTTTTTGTTGATAATTAATTTTTGAAACTGAAAATGTAAATATTCCATTTTTTGATGAATTTTCATTGAAAAAAGGTAAAATTAAAATCCGGCAAAATATGCGGGAAGAAAATACACAGCGTTCTTGATGTGTATTAAAATTTTAATAATTCAAGTTTGAAGCAATTTGTTTTTCAGCCCAACACTCGCGCTTGAATTTCAAATGATTTCAAAGTATTCAGGATGAATTCCATTGAATTCAAGGTTAATTCTTAGAAGTCTAAAAATCATCTCTGGCAAAATATGCCGGAAGAGAAAATTAAAATTTCTTTAATATACCGCAAGAGAAAATTAAAATTCCTTTAATATGCCGAAAGAGAACATTAAAATTCCTTCGATATGCCGAAAGAGAAAATGAAAATTACTTTAATATACCGAAAAAGAAAATTAAAATTACTTTAATATACCGAGAGAGAAAATTGAAATTTCTTTAATGTAACGAAAGAGAAAAGCAGAACCCGGCAACATATTCCGGAAGAGAATACACAAAGTTTTTAATATTTAAATTCAAAAAAATTCAAGTGTAAAGACACTTGTTTTTTCACCTAATTCTACCCTAAACAAAAATTGCTTTTTCTTAATGGAATGCATTAAAAGTAAGGACTTCCTGAGACCGAAAATCATGTTTGCTTTCCATCTATGTTTTGAAAACACAGTAAAATCTGTGTCACAGTTCCGCGCAGCTGTTGCACTCAGTTTCCGACTTTGAATGATTACAGTGGGCAAAACACCGGTTACTTTCGTTTGAGCATTTGTACAACTCGTGTAGTACTATTTAGAGACACGATGCAGGATCATTGCAGAAAACGAAATGCGTCAAGGTTGAGCATTTCCGGTCATTTCGCTGGACGTATTTCACTTGTAAGCACCCTATTAATACAAACATGGTTTGTATTTTTTTATACCCCCCCCCCCCCTCCCCCAACCCAATTACAAGAAGTACAAAAAATTTAAACTCAATCGATAACAGGCTTCACTGACCAAAGTACTATAAAAAGAAGGGAAATAAGGAGGATTTTCCGAAGATGGAAAATTTTCACCCGATTAGTTAAATTGTCAACCAAAAAGTTGAATTTTCGAATAAAAAAGATCAGTTTTTATTCAAAAATGAAATATTTATATTTTCAACAACAACAACAAATTTTCAACATGATAGTTACATTTTCAACCAAACACCCTGGTGGAAAAAAATTTAAAAAAAAAGTACAACATTTTTACAACTGTATATTTTTATTAAAACGTGTACTTTTTCTGAAAAAAATATACGACATTTAACAGAAAAATGCACTGGAATACAAATATCTTATTTTTTCTTGTATTTTTGATTTTACGTTAATTATTGTAGAAAATTATACATCTTTACTGAAAATTACAAGATTTAGCAAAAGAGGAAATATTGGAAAACTGTACGAAAAATTATTATTATTTTTTTTTTTTTAAGCCTCAGTAATCTTAAATGTTCCATTTTTAACCAATTTATTTTTAAACAAATTGAATAAAGAATACCTTATTTTGAATATTAAGCAATATTTTACTTTTCATTTAAAATTAGCAATTATAAATTAAATATTAAAAAGTAAATAATTTTAAACTGAATTATTTGAAATAGAGAGCCCTTAATTGTTATTATTTCAGAGTGTTAAATTAAAACGTTGAACGTTAATCTTTTAATTATTTTCTATTTAACAAATTTTTAATATGTAAATAAAGTTATTTAATTTTGATGCATAAATAACAAATGAACAATTATCAATTTGGAAAACATTTAAGTCAGCTCAAGAGATATTTACAAATTTTCAGAAGACTCAAACTTAATTTGAAACTGGAAAAGACTTTGGAAAATAAAAAGCTAAATTTAGATTGTCGAAGATTTAGAATTGAAATTTTGAAGCTTTCTAGTGATCTTTGAAGGTTCTTGAAAAATATAAACATTTTCTTAAGTTTGCTGGAAAAATTTAAAATTATTTTTATAAATTTTTTATATTATATTATATATTATATTATAATATATAATGTACAATATATATATATTATTTTTTATATTATTATAGAATATTTAAAAAGATTGAAAAAAAATCTAATAGTAAATCACAATTGAACAATCAATTATTTGGAATATAACACAATGTAGATTTTTGCAGATTTCGAAAACAAAATTAATAAGCTTTTTTAAGCATTTCGAAAGGTTTTAAATAAATGAAAAATTTTTATGTATCAAAATTCTTAGAAAAACGAGCATTTAATTTTTCGTTTGAAAAATTAATTTAAAAAGTATATTCAGTAAGATTTCCAAAATTGTCAAAAAAGAATCTGGATGATTCTAAGGTATTTTTTTTACTTGTGCAGGGTTTTCGAAAAATTGTAGTGAAAATTCATGTTCTGAGATCATAAAATTATTATTAGATAGTCTTTTAATTGAAATTCATTTGCAATACTATAAATTGAAGAATGAATGAAAAATTGATAAATTTTCAAAATTATATCATTTTTGATCAATTTTAGGCTAGAAACATTAATTTATACATCACAATTTGTTTTTAAATATTCCCCTGAAAATTTGTTAGAAAACAATTATTTAAAAGTTTTTCAGGAATCTAATAAAAAATTTGTTATTATCTTAAAACTCGAATTTGTACTACAAATTTTAGAAATTCTTGCAAGAATAAGAAGATTGCCCCAAAATCATTTAGATTCTTTTTTGAAAATTTTGGACCTCTTTTTAAATATTATTTTTAAATCAATTTTTTCAACAACAAACAATCATTTTTAGTTTTTCCAGGAATTTTGATAAAATATTTTTATTATTTTGAAACCTTTCTAGAAGCTTTTGAGCTTCTTAATTTTTGTATTTAAATATATTCAAAAATCTAGATTTTGTTTTAAATGTTTTAAAATATTTTCAAATTTCACATTATTTTGAAATATTTTAAAAACTTCTAACTATATCTCAAACTTCCTCCAATTTTTCCCAAATTAATTACTACTCAATAGCTATTTAGTAATCAAAATTTTTGTATTCCTTTTGAGCAGTTTGAAATATAAAACATTATTTCAAATTTTCTCAGCAATATTGAGAAATTTTTGTTAAGACCATTAAAAATCCTTGAAATCTTTTAAAATTATATAACGAAACCTTCAAACTTTTGGATTTTTATTAAGTTTGATTTTATTTTAATCGCCTTTTTTCATCTTTAACGAGAAAAAGATTATATTCCTACGATACAGTTGAATTTTCTACAAAAAAAAAGTTTTCAACCAAAGAGATGAATTCTCAAACAAAAAAGACGAATTTTTAACAAAATAGTTGAATCCTTAACCAACAAAGATTATATTTCTACCAAATAGTTTAATTTTACACCAAGAAGATGTATTTTTTTTATCAAAAAAGGCAAATTTTCAACAAAATATTAAAAATAATTTTCAACTAAATATTTGAAATTTTCACCAAATATGATAAATTTTCGAACAAGGTTAATTTTCTACAAAAAAGACAAATTTTCAACAAAATGCATGAATTTTCAAACAAGCAGTTGAATTTCAACCAAAAAGAGATGAATTCTCAACAAAAAATTTATACTTGATATTTCGAACAAAAAAGGTAGAAAATTTTAAATGAAAAACTGTTGTATTGAAAAAGAAAAACGATTTTCCAACAAAATAGATGAATCTCCAAACAAAACAGAATTATTTTACACCTTTCAGTTGCATTTTTAACCAAAAAATATGATATTTCTATCAAAAGAGACACATTGCAAACCAAGGCGATGAAGTTTCCATAAAAAAAAACGAATTGAATAAAAAGGTTGAATTCTTGAGCAAAAAAAATTAATTTTCTAATTAAGCGTTTGCAATTTTAACCCAATATTATGAATTTTCAACCGAGAAGGTTAATTTTCCACCAAAAATACAAATTTTCAATGTAATACATCATTTTCGTACAAATGGTTGAATTTTCAATTGAATAATATATATAAAACAGATTAAAATTCTACCAAACAAACATTTTATCTGAAAAGTATTCATTATCTACAAAAAATGGAAATAATGATAGTTCAAAAAAAGAAAAAAGTATTTTCAAACATTTTTTAAAATTTTCAATCAAAGTTTCTAAATTAATAAAAAGTTGAATTAAACCCAAAAAGATGAATTTTCAGCAAAATAGTCAAATCCTCAACCAAAACAGATTAATTTTCAACCAATTAGTGGCATTTTTATAGAAAAAGGATGATATTTCTGCCAAAAGAGGTGAATTTTTAATCAAAGAAGATTTTCCGGTCTGAAAATAAAAAAATAAAATTCAACTAAATTGTTGAATTTTACCACCTAAGAGATGAATTTACGAACAAATATTTGAATTTTCAACCCGAAAATATGAATATGCAACAAAAAAGGAAATTTTAAACCAAATAGTTCAATTTTCTACTAAAGTAATTCAATTTAACCCAAAAAAGACGGGTTTTCCATAAAAAATTGAATTCTCAACCAAAAAGGATGACTTTAACTAATTAGTTGAATTTTCAACAAAATAATTCAATTTCCAAAAAATGATAGAAATTTGAACTAAAAGCGATAAATTTTCTACCAAAAATATAATAGTGGACTTCTTAAGCAAGAAGAATTAATTTTCATCCAAATAGTTGAATTTTCGACTAAAGCAATTCAATTTAACCCAAAAAGACGTTTTTCCAAGAAAAAATTGAATTCTTAACCAAAAAGGGTGACTCTAAGCAAAAAGATGAATTTTTGAAAAAATATTTGAATTTTCAACCCAAAAATATGAATATTCAACAAAAAAGGTCATTTCAAATCAAATAGTTGAATTTTCTATTAAAGTGATTTAGTTTAACCCAAAAAGACGGGTTTTCCATAAAAAATTGAATTCCCAACCAAAGAGGATGACTTTAACTAATTAGTTGAATCTTCAACAAAATTTTAGAAATTTGAACTAAAAGTGACGAATTCTCAACCAGAAATATAATAGTAGACTTCTTAAGCAAGAAGAATCAATTTTCAACGAAATAGTTAAATTTTCGACTGAAGTAATTCAATTTAACGCAGAGAGACGTTTTTTCAACAAAAAAATTGAATTCTCAACCAAAAAGGATGACTCTGACCAAAAAAATGAATTTTTGAACGAATATTTGAATTTTCAACCCAAAAATATGAATATTCAACAAAAAAGGAAATTTTGAACCAAATACTTCAATTTTCTACTAAAGTAATTCAATTTAAGTCAAAAAAGACGGGTTTTCCATAAAAAATTGAATTCTCAACGAAAAAGGATGACTTTCACTAATTAGTTGAATTTTCAACAAAATAATTCAATTTTCAACCAAAGGATAGAAATTTGAACTAAAAGCGATAAATTTTCAACCAAAAATATAATAGTAGACTTTTTAAGCAAGAAGAATTAATTTTCAACCAAATAGTTGAATTTTCGACTGAAGCAATTCAATTTAACCCAAAAAGACGTGTTTTTCAAGAAAAAATTGAATTCTAAACCAAAAATGATGACTCTAACCAAAAAGATGAATTTTTGAAAAAATATTTGAATTTTCAACCCAAAAATATGAATATTCAACAAAAAAGGTTATTTCAAATCAAATAGTTGAATTTTCTACTAAAGTATTTCAATTTAACCCAAAAAAGACGGGTTTTCCATAAAAAATTGAATTCTCAACCAAAAAGGATGACTCTAACCAAAAAGATGGATTTTTGAACAAAGATTTGAATTTTCAACCGAAAAATGTGAATATTCAACAAAACAGGAAATTTTAAACCAAATAGTTCAATTTTCTACTAAAGTGATTGAATATTACCCAAAAAGACGGGTTTCCATAAAAAATTGAATTCTCAACCATAAAGGATAACTTTAACTAATTAGTGGAATTTTCAACAAAATAATTCAATTTTCAACCAAATGATAGAAATTTGAACTAACAGCGATAAATTCTCAACGAAAAATATAATAGTAGACTTTTCAAACAAGAAGAATGAACTTTCAACCAAAAATAGTTAGATTTTCTCATTGGTTTTGATTAAGTCAAATTTCTCATTTAATTGGAAAAACAAGAAAAAAGAGAAAAGAAGGGGAAAGGAAAAAGAATATGAAGACTCTAATAAATTAATAGGGATTTCGACCATGATTAATAATATTATAATTATACCATTATGCCAAATCTCTCTCGGGGTAAGTGAATCTCATATAATTACACCCCGTTATACTTCCGGGGATCAAGAAATTCATATGGGAAGGATGCGACCCAGTATTCTGATCAATCTCTAGCAATCATTCCAGGAGAAGAGCTTCCTGAAGTCATACGTCATAGATCACACAAACCAAAGCGTATTATAAAATATTATCATATGATTTTTTCAAACCATTATTATTTCAAGCTATTCGAATATTGTAAAGTGCAAAACGAAGTTCACATGGCCCTCGCTCCACCAACGATGCAGCTGTGTGATCGTGAGAGCTTTTTTACAAGGGTTTAAAACCGGAACACGAATTACGCGTTACTTGAACCTGAAGAAGCGTTTGCATAAAGTCGATAGAGAGACTCTGAACCATCAGCAGACACGTTTTACGACCTCTTCTGCAAGAAATATGCAAAGTTTACAGGGGTAAAACAAACAAATCGCAATGTAAAGACCCTTTTAATATAAAAAAACTCTTAATTTTTATCACTGTACATATTTAGCTTAAACAATTTACATAATTTAAAATCTGGACAAAACTTGAACAGAAAAATTTGATGAAAAATCCACCTCCAGCAGGAATCGAACTTGGGTTCGCTGAATGTAAAATCAACACTTGTGTATGCACTAATACGTCCCCGAGATACCTTTTGTTCAAAAGGGTAAGAAAAGTCCCCCGATGACAAATATTTGTATTATTTTTTTGAAATACTGATCAATGTTCGCTGAAACATTTTTATAAACAATTTTATTCATTGTCAAGAAAAAAATTATCTAAAACTATTCTTAGCATTTCTGCGGAAAAATAAAACATTTTTGCCTTCTGCCTTTTTTTTTGTAGGATAAACCATTTGCACTTAATAACTTTGAAAAAATATAAAACCACTTTAACCAAACTTTAAAACAGCTTTAAACAAATAAAGATAATTTTTCAAAAAGATTTGAATTTTCAACCAAAAATGTGCATTTTTGACTAAAATTATAAATATTCAACAAAAAATGGATTTTCAACGAAGTAGTTCAACTTTTCACGAAATACTTGAATTTTTAACTAAAATGATGAATCTTCGAGAACAATCAAAGAATTTTTAACGAAATAATTCAATCAAGTAGTAGCATTTCCAACTAAAAAGATTAATTTTGTACGACAAGAAAAGAATTTTTAAGAAAATACGGGAATTTTTAACCAAATAGTTAGATTTTTCAACTAGAAAGTATAATTTTTTAAATTATAATATGAATTTTAAAACCAACAATGAAAGATAAATTTTGAGTTCTAAAAATCATTTTTTAGCGAAAGAAAACAACAATTTTTAACCTAATTTTTTAATTTTTAAGCAAAGATATAAACTTTTGACTAAAATAATGTATCTCCAACAAACGAAAAAAACGAATTTTCAACAATTCATTTCCAGCAAACACAAAAAAAAACGATAGATTTTCAATCAAAATATTTGAATTTTCAACTAAAAATGGTATAGTTAAACTTTCAGTTAAAAAATTAATTTTAAAGGAAAAGAAACGTTTTTTTAATAAAATGGTTCAAATTTTGCTTAAAAAATAAATTTTTAAGAATTATTGAATGAAATATTAATTACAGGATATTCTTGAATACAATAATCATCACTATCGAATATCAAAATAAATAATAATTCTGTTCACCAATCCAAGTAATAATGGAAACAAATTTTTATTCTATTTTTTTTTAATTCCATGTTTAAAACTCAATGAATTTTTAACATGTTGATATTTTAAATCAAATATATTTTCCTGAGATTATTGAAAATGTTAAAAAGAATTTTAATATGAATAAAAATATAATACCAGTACCATGAAGTTACTTTTAGAAATAATAAAGCTTTTTAAAATAATTTTATATTGAAATAAAAAATAAAAAAGTTGAACACTCTCACAAGTATTTCCAATCTGCAAAACAGAAAAATTTTCTTTATATCAAACTGTGATATAACTGTATTTGTTTATAACACTTTCAGTAGAATCAAATTACAATTGATTGATATAAAAATTATGTCAAATTATAATTCGGTGAAATAGAAATTATGTCAAATTATAATTCGTCGAAATAAAAATTATGGCAAATCGTAATTATACACAAACATAAAAATTATGACAAATGGTAATTCTCTAGAATAGAACTGAGCACAAAAAGTAATTTGGAAAAAAATTTAGTTGAATTGAAACTTACTACTACGAAACAATAGAGGAAATTTCAAATTTGTTCAAAATTGAATTTACTGTTTTAATAAAAAAGTTAACTATTAGGTCAAAATTGATCTTTTGTGTTGAAAATTCATTTTTCAGGTTGAAAATTAAACTTATTTGTGGAAAATCAATTCTTTTTGTTTAAGCGTACAATCATTCTATTAAAAATTCAACTATTTGGTGAAAAATTAATGTATTTTTGTATGAAAATCATCTTCTTGGTTAAAAAGTCAACTTTTTGGTTGAAAGTGAAATCATTTGAATGAACTCTTTTCCTGAATATTAATTTTTTGTATTAGGAATTCATAATTTTAGTGGAAAATTGTTTTATTTTTGTTGCGAATAAATTTTTTGAACTGAAAATGCAAATATTCCATTTCAGGTAAAAAGTTTATGTTTAGGATTTAAAATTGATCTTTTTTTATTGAAAAATGATGTTTTTTCCTGCAGAAATTCGTCTTTTTTGGTGCAAAGCATATTTTCTTGTTTAAAAATTTACCTTTTGAGTTGAAAAATCAATTGTTTTGATAGGAAAGTCAACTATTTGATTGAAAATGAACTTCTTAGTTAAAAGTTAATTTCTTATGGGAGAAAATTCCACTTCTGTGTAGTAAATTATTCTGTTTTGGTTAGATGTACAAGTATTTTTTTTTTAATTCAACTATTTGGTTGGAAAGAACCTTTTTTCGAAAAATTTAATTGTTTTTCAGAAAATTCATCTTTTGGCTTGAAAAATTGAAATTTTATGGTGGAAAGTTTTTGGTTAGAAATTTATCTTTTATATTTAAAAAATTGATTGTTTTGTTGCAAATCCTTCTTTTTCAGTAGAAAATCCTAGTACTTGATTTAAAATAAATTTTTTGGTTGAAAATGCAACTCTTTGTTTTAATGTTAAACTTTTTTCTTAAAAGTAATTTTTTGTTTTCAGGACTCTTCATTTTATTTCAAAATTCATCTATTTGGTTGAAATTTTTTTTTCTGTTAGTTGTTAAAATTTCGTGCTTTTTCAAGTTGAAAATTAATGTTTTAACTAAAAATGAAACTATTTCATATCGGGTGGAAAATTGATGTTTTGAATAAAAAAATTGGTCTTTGCCGATTGAAAATTCGTGTTTGGTAGGAAAATTCGTATTTTTTGGTGAAAATTAATTTTCTCGGTTAAAATATTAACTATTACATGTTTCGTTGAGAAGTCATATTTTTTTCAAAAAGTCAACGAATTCGTTTATATTTTAAAAAACATTTACTTCTTTTAAAATTATTTAATACTGTTCGAGAAAACGAACACAAATGACAAATTAATTGGGTTAAAGTTGAAATACTTTGTGAAAAATGCATTTTGTTTTTGTTAAAGGTTCATCATTTTAGTTGAAAATTCAACTGTTTTGGCGTAAATTAATTTTGTTGTTCAAAAGTGATATTTTTGGGTTGAAAATTTAACTTTTTGATAGAAAACTCATGTTTTTAAAAATTTGAAAAAAAACATCGAGTTCTTTAACCAGCATTCCTTGACCAACGGTTGTGATTTTATCCAATGACGATGCTATCCAAAAATCGAATATTCCATCTTTACGACAAACGATGACAGATACGTCAAAAAAGTTCGAGAGAAGAATTGTAGCTTTTTGAATGACCTATAATTTTTGATTCTACCATTTTTTGATAGCACTCGATAAATTTTTTTTATTTTCTGTAAAAACTATGCAAAAAATAAAAACTTCAAATTTTTAGCCAAACTATGCAAAATATGAGGAAAAGTTTTGGGATGAATTCCAGCTTAAAAAAAAATTTGTTGAAAGTTTATTCTTCATGCGTAAACTAAGTTTTCTGTTAAAAATTCACATTTTTGGGTTGAAAATTGAACAGTTTCTAAAAAATGAATCTTTTTCACGGAAAAATTCAACAATTTGGTACATAATTTCACTTTTTTGTTAAAAATTCATATTTTTGGTTTCAAATTCAACTACTTTGGTAGAAAATTGAAACGGTTGGTGAACAGCTAAACTGTTTATTTATAAAACTTAACTATTTTGTTGGAAATCAGGTTTTTTTGTTAAACATTCAATTTTTGATCTGAAAATGTATTGTTTTTTCAACTGCTTTTGATTTAAAATTAAAATCTTCTGTTCCTGAAATATTACCGGTTGAAGTTTTTTGGTTTTGGTGCAACTATTTGGTTTAAAATTGATCATTTTAGTTGAAAATTCATGTATTCTGCTGAAAAGTTGCGATTTTTGGTTCAAAATTTAACAATTTTGTTGAAAATTTGTATGTTTTTATTGCTTTCAATATTTTTTGATTTCTATTGATTTTTTTTTGCTTAAAATATCATCAATTATACTTTTCGCTGAGAATTTATCTTTCTTGTTGAAAAATTCAACAACCTGGTTAAAGGTGAACTACTTTGTTAAAAATTTATTTTTTGTGAAGATTCATCATTTTAGTTGAAAATTCTATTTTACTGAAAATTTGTATCCTTTTGTTGAATTCATTTTTTTAAATTTAACCTTGAAATGTTTTTTGGTTCAAACATCAAGTATTACTGGTTTCGTTGGGGATTGATGTTTTAAGTTCAATAACTCTTTTTTTTGCAGAAAATTTTGTTCTGTAGAAAATCAATCTGTTTGGCTCAAAAATTCAATAATTTGGTGGAAAATAAAACTATATAGTTGAAAATTGGAATCTTTATTAGAAAAGCTATTGGTTTGTAGAAAATAGGTATTTTTGTTTGAAACTTTATACATAATTAGAAGCCATCTGTTTTGGCAAAAATGTGAAAAACCAACATTTTTTGTCAAAAATTCATAGTGTCAGAGCACATTCAACTGTTTTATAAAAATCTATTTATTTTATTTTTATTTTTTTAAATGAATTTTTTAAACTGAAAATGTAACTTTGCCATTTTTGGTTGAGAATTTATCTTTTTTAGTTGAAAATTCTTCTTTTCTGGTAAAAAATTCATGTTTTTGATCATTTATTTTTTTGCTTGAAAAATTAATCATTTTAATTTAAAATTCGTCTGGTTGAAAATTTGACTATATACATGCATTTTTTTTGCAAATTAATTTTTTTAAATGAAACTTTAACTTCTCTATTTTTGGTTGAAAATGCAACTATTTGGTTGAAAACTCGTCTTTTTTGGTAGAAAAATCTTCTTAATTGAAAATTCGTCACTTTATTTGAAAATTGAACTATTTCGTTGAGAAATATTTTTTATTATTCAAATTGATGGTTTTAAGTGAAAAATTTACTATTCAATATTTTGTTTAAAATATATTTTTTTAGTATAAACTTTAACTATTTGGTTTAGAATTCATGTATTTTGTCGAAAATGCATGTCTTTTAGTAGAAAATCAATATTCTTGGTTGAAAATTCATCTTTTTGGTTAAAAATTCATCTATTTTGTTGAAAATGCAATATTTATATTTGAAAGGTAAAAATTTAATTTAATTAATATCCAATTCAATAAGGCGCAATTAGTTTTATTTAAAAGAATTTATTCCCCTATTTTCGTGAAAAATCACGCTATTTAAAATTTAAATTATTTAAATTAATAATTTTCTGGTTTTATAGTTCCTACTGTAAAGCATCGGAATATAAATAATATAAATGAAAAATAAATATTATAAATATAAATAATATTAATAATTGTAATTTATCTGAATATTACTTGTGAAATTTATTCGAGCAATATTATACCTTGGTTTTCACCCTCGAATTCAGCAATAAAGTTTCATCTAATTTTGTAAATTCAAGTTGATAAATTAAATGCGTATTTAAATCGAAATTTTTCAATATATAACTGTTTTTACACACATTATATGCCTCTTTTTGTGTGAACACTTTTAGTCACTTTTTAGCTTAAATTAGTCACTTTTTTCAAGCACATTAGTCTCTGGCAGTTCTGATAGCAGCTTGATATATATGTATATGGGGAAATCCATTTTCGAAAAAAGATTTTTTTTATAGGCTCCTTTTTGTTAACTTTTAAACTTTTAATTGTGACGTTTAATGGTGAAATATAATTTTTCAGAAGAAATAACGTCGCGAGCATGCAATATGTGTGAAAGCCGTGTAGGAACTGTCTTATCCGGGGCGAGATGTCGGGAATGCGCATTCTCGAAATATTACAATCCGGGGATGAAAAATGTCCTGTTATTGCGCAGCTGATGTAGCACTTTTTCACCCTCCAGGGTGGCCAGTGACCTGGAAAAAACAGGGGAAAAGCCGGGAATTTTTTGAAATCACTTCATTTTTCAGATTTCTTTTTACTTTTAAAGTTTTAAGGCCATGTAACGAGTGGGTCACGTGATCAGCTTCCTACCTTACCGACACTTTTTTTATTTGGAAACTTATTTTTACACAAATAGCCACATCGAATTGAAAATTTGGGATATTAAATACGAAGCACTACGAAACGCGGCTCTGGTCCGAAATTTGTATAATTATGAAAAAAGAAAAAACAAAATTATTTACAAAAAAAGCTTTTTTCATAATTATAAAAATTTCGGACCAGAGCCGCGTTTCTTAGTGCTTCGTATTTATTATCCCAAATTTTCAATTCGATGTGGCTATTCGTGTAAAAATAAGTTTATAAATAAAAAAAGGGTCGGTAATGTAGGAAGTTGATCACGTAACCCACTCGTCACATGGCCTTAACAGCCGAAAATTTTACATGCAACAAAATTTAACTTTATTTTTTTCTTTGAGACCACCAAATTAAAGAAATATTTGCAAGTTTTGCGTCTCAGAAGAATATTACATTCTAAACAGCTCGCTTCTCGGGTATTCCAATAATTGAGTGCATCCAGAATACGTGATAGTTTTACAAAAGATAATCACAGGAATTTCAGATTCCTGTTCTGAAATTAATTTCTGCATATCATCTGTTTTTATTGGTGTAATAGTATATTAAGGTGGCTGAAATGAGAACAATTTCCGGATAAAGACAAGTAAGTTCTCATGAGGGTTAAATCATCGCCAAACGTAAAAAAATCGTATTTCCTCATTAGATATATTAAATAAATTTCGTTCCTAAGAATCATAATTAGTCCTTACAAAAGGTAATAAAATTAAAAACTGTCGAAAATTGCGAAAAACACCGCAATTTTGAAACCATTCTCAATTACACTTTGAGATTTCATAAGACCTCTGAACCCGAAAAACTGGTTTTCGCGATTGTGTCTGACTGTATGTATCTGGCTGGATCTGTCTCTATTTTTCTGCCTGCGTGTCTGGCTGTGAGTGGATGACTGTGTGTCTGGCTTTCCGTGCGTGTGTCTTTCTGTGCGTCTGTAGATTTTAAGACTTTTAACTCGATAATTTTCGAAAGAATTGACAGATTGAATTGTTCATTGGTATACTCTATTAGTGTCCTGAACTGAAGGTCAAGTTCGTTAGCCAGCCATTTTGTAGAGAAATTCAAAAAGTTAGAGCATATTAAAAATGTTTGAGACCACTTTCTTTAAGATTTAAAAATTCTATGTACGGCTATTCGTAGTAGTCAGAAAGACAAACAATTTATTTCTATGACTTTTTTTTCTATAAAAAAAATTACCAGAGTTACAGCATTTACAAAATTAAAAAAAAAACGAAAATGAAAATGAAAATTTTAAGCCAAACAACGCACGATATGAAAAAAGTCAAGAAAAGAAAATGGACAAAAATTGTGCATCCAAATAAGATCTACAAATATGTTAGTTATCACTTTTTGATAGGATGCGCAGTTTTTGCTTTATTCGCAAAAAACAACATCAAAAATAAAAAAAATATAAATTTTTGGACATAGGACACAAGCTACGAAAAAAACAATTAGATCAAACTTGTTGACGCAAAAAGAGCTACAGATTTTTTACTCATCATTTTTTGATAGGATGCGTAGTTTTTGTTTCAATCGTGACGAATAACATTAAAAATAAAAAATTAAATTTTTGGAAAAACGACGCAAGGTACGAAAAAAAAAACGAATAGTCAAAAGTTTTTCAACCAAAAAGAATCTACAAATTTGTTATTATTCATTTTTAGATAGGACAAGTAGATTTTCTTTTGATCGTAAAAAATAAGATTAAAATTTTAAAAATTAACTCTTTGGAAAAACAACGCAAGTTACAATAACTTTCTAATTGACAAAATTTTTCGCCTAAATTTTATTCTACAAATTCTCTTTGAATAATTTTACGCTAGCATGCATATTTTTGGTTTAAATCGTAAAACTCACAGTGAAAATAAGCAAATTAAACTAATGGAAAAAAAACAAGTTGCAATAAAATTTTAATTAACCAATTTTTTTATATAGAATGCGCACTTTTTTATTATAAAAACAAGATAATCAAATAACGTCTGTTTTTAATACCAAATAAGGAACAAACATTAAAGAAATCATGGTAATAAAATTTGAATTTATGTTTGCAATACCTGAATAAGAAATCCCAGGCCAATTACAGAAATAAATGAAATATACATTTGATATAATTGCGTTGAACAGAATGTAAAAAATTTCGCATTTTGGACATGATGTGAATACCTTCCCGAAGGGAGTAATTTTCTTTTATATGATTTTTAAGCACCTGGTTTGGGCAAGCGAGCAAATGAAACGCTACAAATTTTGTGGAATTCTAACATTAATTATATGTTCTTCTATTTTCATCATTACAACTGTTTAGACATGTAAAAATAAATAAAATTATCAAATTTAAAAAAAAAGAAAATTATGGAGTTATCACGTTTTGTTTCAATATAATATATAATACAATTCTTAAACCGCTTAGTTTCAATTTATACCGGTTTGTTACCATATTTAACATTTTTGGCAAACTAAGAAAAAATAGTTAATTTACTTTGTAAGCAATATAACATTTTCAAATAAAGATTTTGATTTGATAGATTTTTTTGTAAACAGTGCTAAATAATCATATTCCTCTAGTTCTAAACAAGCAGAAACCATGCGCAACTATTTTTGTTTTTCAAAAAATGGATATATTTTTTTTTCACTTACTCAATATATACTAAATAATAAAATATATCTACTCCTAGATCAAACTCCTTCCAACGCCTCTTTTTATATCTTGATAATAGAGTATGGATATTTCCAAAATGTTATTCCTAAATTTGAGATATTAAATAATTTTATCATTAGATTTCACTATTTATTACAATAAATAAACGTAAATATAATGGGTGTTTTTTTTAACTTGAGACATCGAAATATTTAAAAAAATACGCATTCTATTCAAAAATATCCGTAATGAAAACTTTTTATTTTCGAGGGGGAAAGCGGTTTTGAACAAATTTGCCCCCCCCCCCCAGGAGGCAGGGGGAAACTTTGCAATTTCAAACGGGAACCCCAATTTGTTATCACAGATTCAGATTCTCCTTTATGAAATACGTAAGTTTTATCCAAAAATTTTTCGATTCGCGAAAAAAAACCCCACCCCGTCCTGACACTTGGGATGGGGTGGGATAAATTTGTTTGTAGTCGGTTTTCCCCCTCGAAAATAAAAAGTTTCTATTGTGGATATTTTTGTCATAGGATGCGTATTTTTTTAGATATTTCGATGTCTCGAGTTAAAAAAAACACCCAGTATAACATTCTTGCTTCATACTTTTGTGTTATTTTTTGACGGTTTAATGAGTATATGGTTTTCATAACTTTCAAGTCCGCACGCCATTGAAATATCCACACATGTCATTTTCAAGGTCAAAACCTGAGAAAATACGTTTTTAAAATAATGTTTTTAAAATAATATTTTAAAAAATATTTTTCTTGAATAGCTCAATGGAAAGAGGTGGGTGGGGGGCTAATATAAACAGGGAAGGGCTGTTTCCACCCACCTCTAACCCTTTTTTCTGTACCGCCTCTTCAACAAAACCGTTACCTCCTAGAACATGTCTTTTTTCTACCCTTGGGGTTTAAGAACTGATGAAAATGGGATAGGAGTGTGTTTTCACATAAGATTACACTTTTTCTAACATCGCTTCTTTAAAAAATACGCTACCTTCTTTAATGCCCTATTTTTTACTTCTTGGGGTAGATGGTAAAAGCATTATAGTGAAGAGAAGAGCTATCGGAAAAGATGATCCTACTGTCCGGATGTTTAGACTCTGCCCTTTTAATTTTAAAAGGGTACTCTCTAAATCTGAATCAGCGATAAGTATACCGCTAATTCAAATCAGCGTATATACGCTGGTAAATCAGCAAAATTTAGCTGCTAATCAGTGAAATTTAACTAATAAACAGCTTTTCTCTGATTCAGCCGCTCATATACGCTTTTTTGAATTAGCGGTATACTTGTCGCTGATTCATATTTAGAGAGTAGTTTTTTTTAAGGTTTTACTTAATACATTGCTATACAACCCGAGTAAAAATGCTTCGACTTGATTTCGTCTTGAGTTCGACTACTTCAAGACGGTGACGTCTGGCTGCGTCTCAAAAATGAGACGAGACATCAGATAATGTATCACTTTTATGGCCTTAGTAGGGTGATTTCCGATCTGTGGGTCTAAACGTAACGTCTATGAACGTAAACAATTTTCTTCAAAAAAATGAAAATGGTAATTTTCTATAACATTTTCGTTATCGTCGTCAAACAAGTATAATACAAAGGAAAAAGCGTAAAGGAATCGAGTTAATATATATATTGTATAAAAATATACAAAATTGTTTAATCATTAACGAAGATTATCTTTTATGACAGAATTACCCTTTTTGTCAGGACAGGTATACCAGCCCTGGCCTTTAGGCAAAATTTTTACTGTCTCAAGACATGAAACAAAGTCTGGCTCCGTCTCAAAAATCGGACATCGAAAGATGTCCTCACTTCTTCTTCAACATGACTTTATTGGGGGCAATTCAAGTCAAAACCAAGTCAAAGAATTTTTACTCGGGAATGTTTAAAAAAATATCGGAGGTATGAGCTTACCTGGACTTCACTACCGATATTTTCATAAACAATATACAATTTTCGTTTTAGTTTCATTTTTGATTAATTTAATTTTTCATTAATTCTGAAATTTTGCATGCAAGTCAGTCAATAATTGACCAAGATGCCCAATATAACTTCCACAAATCAGTTTTCAATATATCATTTTAGTGATTATAATTGGATGTGATCGCTGCGATTGACAAGCACGCTTCTTCACGTACCTATTTAATTTACACTGTCATTATCGACATTAAAAAAAATGCATGCCAATATGTCAATAATATTCAAAGTTATGGTGGAACATACAGGACAACAGAAAAAATGTGCAAACATATATGTCTTCTTTTTTGCCGCTTGTATTCGATTAAAAACTAGAGAGCTTCTAAGAGCTTCAAATGAAAAAAAAAAACAGTTGAGGTGTGAATTTAAGTTGATACGCAAAATAGTTATTTTTAAAAATTACTTACATATTATTGGAAAATCAAGATATGCTTCGATGACTTCCAGACCATAAAAAAAGTTTTATTAAATATATTTCCGGATAAAAACTTAGTGTTGCATTTCAAGACTAGTCTGATCTCATTATCATACCCTAAATATTACAATTTAGAAAATTAGGTCCAAAAATAAATTGATGCATACAAAACCAAGCAGAAAAATCAAACGTGAATGCTCATTTTATATTTAAAATGCTATTTTTTATAAAAAATCTTGAAAATAGTCTTTTACATTACTCTCATTGCATAACTGGAAACCTATTTTTTATGCATTTTTAAACATAACATGAGCACTCATGTTAGATTTTTCTGCTTGGCTTTCTATGAATCAATTTATTTTTGGATCAAATTTTCTAAATTGTAATAAGTAAGGTCTGATGATAATATCAGACTGGTCTTGAAACGTAATACTAAGTTTTTTATCCGGAAATATATTTAATAAAGCTTTGTTAATGGTATGGAAGTCTTTGCAGTATAACTTTTAATTTTCCAGTAATATTAAGGTAATATTAAAAAAATTATTTTTCACATTAACTTAAATTCACACCTTTCTGTTTTTTTATTATTATTTGAAGCTATAAGAAGCTCTTTAAATTTTAGTTCATCATAACTTTTAATAGGATTGACATATTGGTATAAATGTTTTTTTAATGTAGTCAATGACAAGTGACATAGGCAGTTAGGCACACTATGTTTTTATCCGGAAATATATTGCATATAACTTTTTTAATGATCTGCAAGCTATCGGAATATATCTTTTGCTTTTCTACTTTCATGGGGTTCTCCCAGACGTAAAATAAAATAAGACACACATAATATGTCTTTTTTATGTTTAAATATTTATAAATTTTGTTGAACATTACCTAAATATTACTTTTTCAAAATTCTGCCCGGAAAAAATGTCACTGTCTTACAGAATTTTTTGTTCAAATTATGAAAACCGATTCTATTAGGTATTTTCACTCCATCCACCAGCTAACTTCACTTCGTTGAGTGCTGAGGGGAAAACAATGGACCAAATGCATAGAACAAAGCTTTATTTTTGTAATATCTTCGTAATGAATAATAATAATTATTATTTTATTATGTCATTGAATAGTTTCTAAAAAATAAAGACTATTTTTCCAGTACACTTATATAGAAAAAATTAGTTTTTACGAAGATATTAGCAAAATAGGGCAAAAATGGACCGAATCCCAAGCATTTGGTCCATTGTTTTCCCCTCAGCACTCAATGAAGTGAAGTTAGGTGATGGTTGAAGTGAAAATACCTAATGTGAAGGCATCATGGAACCAAAAAAATCTCCCTGGAAACGAATTTGGAAAATTTACATCATGAAGAAGTGCGAAATTGATGTTTTATCAAGACTCTTTGTTTGTGTGCACAATATGAATTGCCGAACTATTACGTCAGCTTTGAAAATGTATTTATTGCGATTGTCTGATTTTGTGACCAATGGTTTCTCAACTTATAGAAAACAAAATTTTTTAAATTTCAGAAAACGGAATATCGATGTTATAAGATGTGAAGCTGTCTTAAATGAAAATACAATTCTTTATTTCAGTTATGTTTTGTCAATCGCTGACGTGAAAATGAAACAAAGCGTATCTCGCGTATCTGCAGTTTGGATAAGGCATGGATACTCAATAAATATTATTAGAATCGCTGATATTTAAGTCCTATTTTAAAGATTCGTTAAAGTGATAGATGACTTATCCGAACTGCAGATATGATCTATTTCATTTGTATGGCAGAATGAGCGAAGTAATCTGCTGGTATCGATAGACAGCTTTAATTTTGTTCGTATGACTTTCAGAAATTTAAAACAAATTAATTAAAAAATATAATTAAAAACACTATTCTAAAAAATATTATTAAATTATTAATTAAACGAAAAATTGATGTATTTCTATCGTATTTTTTTATCTAGCAATTTGTTGTAATCATTTTATTCTTAATATTATTTGAAAGATTCTATATAGGAAATAAAAGCAGGAGTAGAAAGCCCATAAAATTGCTTGAGTCCCCGTTTTCCATAGTCTATCTTTACTGTCCAGCTTTAAGATGCTTTCTACCTTAACGAACCCATAAAAAGTATTTGGAATGGCTTTTGGGATTTAACACTGTAACATAAGGTTGCACGATATTTGCCCAGTTTGATAAGGTTGTTTTTTATTTCTAATGGTATAATTCCACATTGTTCGAGTTATAAAAGCAGACAGTCGTTTCGCATTAGAGTGCTCTTTTATCTTCTCACACAAATTTACTACACCGTATCTCGGATGAAATTTTTATATTTTTTTCAACTGCAGTTGAATTCTAAAACCGGAAACTTCATTTTAGAAAGTGGGATAAACAATTAAATCTAGTTTTCATTTTCTTCAATAAATATAATTGAACGGACTTTAAATTTAGGAGCTCATAAACGAGTCTTGAGTTTTTAATAGTTATAACCAATTATTGAAAGGATTTAAAAATTAGAGATTTAATTTATTATCAATTGGAAATAGGCACATTGAATCAAATGTCAATCTTTCGTCCGATGAATAATGGTTTCCTAAAAAGTACTGATTGTACTGAAACCGACGACCTAGCATCTGACCTGAAGAGTTGATAGGAATTAAACCCTTCGAAATTCAATCCAATTAATTCCATTTTCATATATGTAATGGTATTTCTTCTTTCAAATATGAAATCATTGATGCCATTTTTATCAAAGTAAAAAGAAGTCAAGGAAATTGATGAAATATTGGTTTGATGTTTTTGAGCAAATATAAAATTTTGAATCTTTGTATCCTCTTTTCTACTTTTTTTTTTGTATGTTATTATCTTCTTCTTTGACGAAATGAAAGTAACCATAAAAATAATTTTGTTTCAGGTTTCAGATACATTCTTTAATAAATTTTTATATTGAATTCTAAGAATAAAAAAGTATCATGTTCCCTCTTTTCTAATTTGTTGTATGTTATTATCTTCTACTTTGACTAAAGGCAATAAGACATGCAAATAATTTCATATCACGTTTCAGATGCATTCTTTCATAAACTTTTATATTAAATTCTATGAATAATGAAAAATATCATACACCTTTTTAAGGTAAAATTATATTTCTGTGGCTGCAGGTTGTATTGTAGCTATTTTAATTATTTACTAGTTTTAAAAGAAATGAGAAAACAGAAGAAATGAAAA
This sequence comes from Andricus grossulariae, assembly GCA_011634705.1. Taxonomy (NCBI): domain Eukaryota; kingdom Metazoa; phylum Arthropoda; class Insecta; order Hymenoptera; family Cynipidae; genus Andricus; species Andricus grossulariae. The sequence continues at coordinate 5,692 of JAABKJ010001195.1, read as the reverse complement.
AAGCTCAATTTAATTATAAACATGTTTGTAATTAAATTCTATTTTTTGTTAAGTTTTATTTGTTTCCTCTTCTCTTTTAATTTTCTCTATTTTATTTCAAAGCTTCACAATATTTTCTATTTATTTAGTGGCTTTAAAGATGTATCTAGAGCATATTTCAGAACTTCAGAAAGTGTTTTATCTAAAAATATATTGGTTGAATCGTAAATCTCGTGCTCACTGTTTATTTTTAATTATACAAGAGAAAGTAAATAGTTCACGTAATGCGAAATTATGTTTCCTGTTATTCAATTATTCTTTTTTCTTAAACTGTTTTCTGTTATTTCACCAAGCAACCGTATTACTTTGTATTTTGTTACAAAAGCAAAATTGTTTTTTGAATGATATAATATTTTACACAATGGAAAGCATAATTAATGTTGGCACCTACTGCTCACTGGCAAATTATCTTCCTTTGGATTCTGACAACCCCATCTTCATTAAGCTCCGGAAAGCCAGAATGTCTCGCCTTAATTCATTTAAGAAAATACATGTATAATTTATCGAATTGTCTTGTCATCCTGAAATTCGGAATGATAGTCAACTATTTTTCATAAGCTTGGCTAGTCGTCCCGAATTATCGCGACGACCAGACAGTAATAATTTATATTAATGATTTTTTCTGAAAACAGATTCCAAAAAGCAAGTGTCTACACGTACCGAAAAAATCTAGCTATTTATACCGAAATTTCGGTACCGGTGCCACGGCCTTCCAAAAACAAATTTTCAAGAATTCAGAAAATACAATTCGACTTTGAAAAACATTGTCTTTTTTTCGAATGTTACGTTATTGATATGATTAGAAGGATTAAAATAAATTTATATTAGAGGCTTTGGAGTAAAAAGAATTTTTGTTAAAATTTTCATAAGATTTCCGTGTAAAGCTTCAAAATGAAGTTTGAAATTCTGTTACTAAACGTATTTTTCTTGGTCATTAATGACTCGCAAAGTTTCCATAGGGCTTTATAATAGCATACATTTATTAAAATACTTATACATATCTGAATTGTAAAACTGGAATTATTTAGAGTCCAAAAAGCTGTAAAACTATCTGAATAAAATAAATGCCTTAGGATATCGAATAAATACTTATTTAATATGCAAACATCTTATACATACAATTATTTTATTCAAAATTTTACTCAGAATAGTTTTTTTTCTGCAAAGAAGCTTTGCGCAATTGAAAAGTTGTATTATTAAAAAACCTTTTTTTTAAGTAAAATATTGCAATTATTCTTAATAATCATACATATTTTGCAAAACTAATGCACTCGATGTACGAACAACATTAGGGGAAAATTAATATGATATTCTTACTAATCTTTTTAAAACTTTTTTTCAACTAATATATAACAAGTTTTGTTAAAGCCTTCAAAGTAAAATAAACTTATCCTTCTAAACAAAATTAAATTTGTTCTATGTATCACAATTATTATTCACTCTCTAAAACAAAAATACTTTACACGTAAAGCGAGCACACATTTCGCTAAATTAGAACGGAAACACCGCATGTTATACATGAATAAATAAATTACAATATAATTTTTATACAAAAATTACCTTTCAGTTTTCCCTGAGCCTGATAATGAGTTCTTACAAGTGCATTTTCTCAGGTCAATGTGCCGAAACTCGCGTCAAAAAAGCTAGATCTATATTGTCCATGGCTGTATATTCTAAGCTGAACTTTTTTATCAGAGGCTCAGCAAAACACTGGATTCTATATAGAGCGCCGGCGTAATGTATTTCTGGAGAAGATCACGTTCGGGGGGTCTTCACGTGCAGTGCCATTCAATTGATGAAATGAATTGGGATGAAGGAACTTTGGCCGAGGAAAGAAAAAGACTTTCAAAACTGTTTCGAACTTGTTTGAAACTGCAACTGCTCTCAAGCGGAGTGAAATCTAAGCGCGCGCTTCGCGTGAGACTCAGCCGTTTACTGAAGCTGAGAGAGAATGAGAAATAGAGGGAGTTTCTGTGCAAAAGAAAGGCAGAACTAGTTGGGGGTGGGGACAAATAGTGAGAGCGAGAGAGAAAATCAAGAGGGGTCATTGCATGCCAAATCGATCCACCTGTCGAAACAACGTTGAGGCTTTATACATATATGAGATTACATTTCTTTAGTAATATTTTCTCATAATCTAGAATTCTTAGAAAAATTAAATTTTTATAAGCCTCTTGTATCAAAAACCACTTTAAATGCAGTTAATTTGAATTCAAAGTAGCAAGGGTACTTTGGTTTACATTTAAAGTTAAGCAGGTGATTTCATTTCAGTGCCAGAAAAAAGAAAGTGAATGTCTAAACAAAGGATATAAATGAGTGACAAGATTTCAAACTCACGAATTCACAGGACTTGTTCTCATTTATCAAATGAAACTTTTCTTCATCAATTTTGGCCAAGAACATGAGAAAGTACTCCTTTAATCGCAGACGGAAGGATATATTGCTTTTTTTTGCAATGTTTGTAAGGTTTTTTGTGTGACTACACTGTAAAAAATTTCTGTTGGAAACTTCTAATAAATGTATTGGAAGCTTATTTCCGAAACGTAAGGTAACGCTACAATACATGATGTATTCGAATTTTACAATATCTCGTAGAGTTCGCGCTACGGTCACTCCACTAATTACAACACTTACAATACATGTATTGCAGTTTCGCCATTCCCATATCTTGTTTGGAATTCTGCCTTACGCTTGTATTGCAGAAGTGTTGTAGGATTTCAAACATTTTTAACAGTGTACATTACAGGTGATTTCATAGTATATTACATCACAAGTAGAGTTAGGCGCGTCTTTACCGCGTGGAGGTCAATGTTCGCAGGACCTCCTGCGAACATTGAACTCCCAGTGTAAAGACGTGAGTAACCCTACGAGTTACATACATGCAGGTTATATATACAATGATATAAATACGACCTATAATAGCATATGCATTAACTATCTGGTTGCCTTGGACTAAACTAATCAGTACTATCAAACAACTAGAAAACCGCCAAAGGGTTTTCTGCTTGTCGATCACAGGTGCTATGAAAACAACACCAACAGCAGTTCTTGAGGTCATTGTGGACATTCTGCCGTTGCACCTTTTTATAAGGAATATTTCTTCAGCGGAAGTCTATAGATTCCTAGTAGGGGAGAACCTTAATGATGTTGAGGTGAAAGATCTACATTATATCAGCAAGCGCATGCTGTGTTAGGATAATAGTTTCTTGCCTGGAGAAAATTCGTAAGCGGACTTATAAAAGACAGCACATTTACATTTTTTCTGACAGTCAAGCAGCACTTAAGGCTCTTATGTTTGAAGAGTTTACTTCTAGACTAGTCTGTAGTTGCCTTGAAGATCTTCTTGAGGTTGCCGGTAAGAACTGGGTCATTGCATATTGAAGGTAATGAGAAAGCAGATGCACTGGCTAAGATGGGATCTTCACAGCCTCTAATTGGTCTGTAACCCTACTGCGGTATCTCGTACACATGGGCGAAAGCAGCCCTTGGTAAATGGCTCTTGGAGGAGCATGTGAGATATTCGAAGGGAACCAAAAAAAATGGTGCATTCTAAGAATTTCATATCTGGTGCATGTACTAAGAGGTCTAATGAACTCTTGAATATGAAAAGAAGGCAGATCAATTTCATGATAGGGATGCTCACTGGACACTGCCGCCTGAGAAAACACTTGACCTACAGGAGGATTGTAGACAACTCTCATGTTCTAAGGTGTGAGTATCGTGAGGAGGCAGCTCATCACGTACATTGTGTATGTGATGCACTGGCGTGCCTGAGGAACAAATACGTGGGTGGAGACGCGGAAAATGTGAAGCGTGTTCTGCTGGTGGTGGATTGAACGAGATTTCTTTTTTCCGAGTCAGCGTATCCAAGCGCATGTAAATGTGCTGAAAAAAATTTGCCCTTGACGGGAGTTTTGTTGGCTGACGTTTCCGCGATTTTGTGTTTCTCGTTATATGGAGATCTACTTATGCCGCTCGAAGAAAGATGTGTTGTCAATGCGGTCAATGCGCAAGCAGTAGAACACACTCATTTTGTGCAGCTACCTTAAAAAATAAGATAGTGAAATTTATGTGTATGGTACGATAGATTTTACAAATCGATTAGTACCAAAACATTTTTGGCTCCGGTGCATATTTAGGTCACTACAGGGCATTGCAATTGCATGTAAGTTAACATCTAGTTGCAAGTCTGCGTGTGACCCCGAAAAGCAATTCCTCCTGCGGCGGTAACTTCACCTTGGTTCCAGCATGGAAAAAAGTCTGCGATTACGAATATATTTATCTCTTTGAATCGGACGGGCTGAAGTTTTATCGAACCGTACAAATTTTTTGTAAAAAATCAATTCTTTTATTTATACATGATCGAGATAAAATATTGGCTCACCGAAATTCGGTACATGGAAAAAATTGAAATGTAGGCTATGTTCTCCGAAATTTGGTGAGAGCAGAACAAATAATTTCAGTGAGCCCAGATAATTTGTACATTATTGTAAATAACCAGTGATTGTCCCTGACCCATGTAAAATTCAATGAAATGTTTTGAATTCTCTGAAATGTTCTCAAAGAATGGAATTCTTTTAAAGATTCTTGAATTCTGTTGAATAATTCAGGACTTAACTTGATTTATTTTTAATTTTCTGAATTTTTCCGAAAACATACAATTCTTTTCTACTATTTCCAAATTCATAAACTTTGGTTGACGGTAGACTACTACTGAATTGAGATGCAGTCGTTTTTTTAATTCAGCAGAAGTCTTTGAATTCGATTGAAATATTTTGAATTTTTTCAAATTTCTTTGAATTCCTATATAATCTTCAGAATTCTGAAGGTTATAGAGTCTTTCAAATTCTGCAAAATTCCCTTGATTTGTTAGAATTCTGCAGATTAAAAAAAAGCGAGTTTATCTTGATTCAGTAGTAATTTATCGTCAACCGAAGTTGATGAATTTGGAAATATGTAGTTGGAAAGAATTTCATGTTTTCAGAAGAATTCATAAAATTAAAAATAAATCAAATTAAATCCTAAATTTTTCAAGAGAATAAAAAAATATTCAAAAAAATCAAATCTTTTCAAGTCAATTCAAAGATTTATACAGAATTCTGCAAAATTAATGAAAAACGTGTGCATCCTTGTCCAGTATCATTTCACCCGTCGACAAAAGTTGCTGAATTTGGAAATAGTTGAAAAGAGTGTCATGTTTCGAGACGAATTTAGAAATTCGCACTATAAAATCTGATCGCTAAGGTGAAGGATGTCAGGACTAATCTACACATCTCAGAAGAACGAGCAATGGAGATTAAACAGCAGGTTGATTTGGCGTGGAATGACAACGGTAATGAACATCAGTTAGAGGAAGCCGCTTCACACGATCAAGCAGCGGTAAATGATGTTCTTCCTCATCTTGTTAATGATCCAGCACCACCACAACCTCCAGAGGTAGATGGCATCAACCAGAGGAAGGAGCAGAGGTTCAGCAACCACACGGAGAAACCCAAACACCATTGATTCTTGCATCTGGCACGACTCATTGGTGTTTGTCGTGAAAAAAGCGTCTTAACACCAATGCACACTGCGTGCACACGATTCTTCAGTGTTCACGCACGATTCATTAGTGTTCACGCAGTGGCCAATAATGTCTTACGCAATAAAAATC
>JAABKJ010001194.1:0-31349 GCA_011634705.1 Andricus grossulariae | reverse complement strand
GGGCATGAAGACATTTTTTTTTTTTTGCAAAAATATACAAGAAAAATCGCTGTTTTCGTCGATTTTACGTCTATTTTAGCGTTTTTCGGAAAAATATGAGCCAACTGGGTCATTTGGACCCCGGATTCGGATTCAGCATCCCCAAAAACATATAGATATGCTTGTTTAATTTACCGGGCATGAAGACATTTTTTTTTTTGCAAAAATATACAAGAAAAATCACTGTTTTCGTCGATTTTACGTCTATTTTTGCGTCTTTCGGAGAAATATGAGCCAACTATGTTATTTGGACCCTGGATTCGGACTCAGCGACGCCAAAAACATATAGATATGCTGGTTGAGTCTACCAGGCATTAAGATTTTTTTGTTGTAAAAATATACAAGAAAAATCACTGTTTTCGTCAATTTTACGTCTATTTTTGTGTTCTTTGGAAAAATACGAGGTAACTTTGGTATTTGTACCCCGGATTCGGACTCAGCGACCCCAAAAACATATAGATATGCTGGTGAAGTCCGCCGGACAGACTACTTTTTTTTGTGTTCTGGTGTTATCATAATCTGTAAAACTCATTCGAAAAATTGACATTAAGAATATGAACGTGCCAGGAACCTGCGATTTGCAAATTCAACTATTTGGTTCAGAATTTATCTTTTATGATAAAACGGTGTCTTCCTTAAAGAAAATGGTCTCTTTCAGTTAGAAATTGAACTATGAGATTGGGAATTAATGTATTTTATGAAAAATTTGTCTATTTTGATTGAAATTTAATTTTCCTTCTTGAAAATACATCATTTTGCTTAAAAAATCTTTTTCGTCGAGCTAAAAAATAATCTTTTTAAGGCTATGTCTAGTCGTCCCGAATTTTGGGACGTCGAGACACTTTGTTTTTTAAAATGAATGTTTAGCTATTCCATTTTTAATTATATAATCATCTTTTCTAGTTGCAAAATTAAATATGTGGTTGAGAATTCATATATATTATGTGGAAAATATGTCTTTTCTAATATATTATCATTAAGACATCAATTTTTTTTCACACTAATATTTTTCTGAATACTGTAGATTATTATCAATTTTACCTTGAGAAACTCATCGTCAGCCCAGTTTTATTGTATGGAAATTTTTTCATTGAAATGTAAACATCCCAGAAAGACAAACTTGACGTCTACTTCTTCAAGATAAAAACTATATGATATCATATAAGCTAATGAAGCATTAAAACAGATTAATTTGTTATATTTTTCTTCATATTCTTCATTGATACATCAATCCGCTTTTACTTCAATTCGACAAATGAGGATTATTCAGACCCTTGTCTTATCCTTGGCGCTGATTCTCAATTCTAATGGTGAATATAATAATATAATTGTATATCTATAATTTTAGGTATATTTTCTTAACCTATCACCAAATCAGAATTTGTGCGATGTAATCTGGAGTCTATCCCAATTGTTATTTTATTCTAAACTTTTTTTGAGTTTGTCCGAAATAAGTACGAATTTATTCTTAATTTATTCCTGGAGAATCCAGAATGTGTGTGTGTTATAAAAAAGAGCAATGCGAAAAGTGTCCATATTTTTAAGGAATCCGCCCGAATTGCCAAATAGGAAATACATTTCATACAAACCCACGTCGGGTTTGCTCCGTGACATACTTCAGGTCCTGTATAGAAGCATAGGACCTGAAGTTATCCTGACCAAATGCGACCCGGAGCGGTATGAAATTATGACGTCTATATTCTGTCCACGTGGATGTATAAGTTTGAACTTAGATCTGAACTTGAGGACGTCCTTTGTTCAGAGGGTGGGAAAATTTGACTAGTTCCAAATTTCGCATTAAAAATTAGTCAATCTAGGCACCACGCGCATACAAAAAAAGGTTTTCGTAGCCGACTGAGACGTGACTCAGGTCGTTCAAATCTCCTTCCACAATTCCTTTGCCCCAACTTCTCCTGCTCACGCTTACACCTTCTGCCGTTCCGTAATCACCTTCGACCTACTTCTTATACTACCCTTCCCCTCACTACCCCTCTCACTCCAGTCCATTTCTCTACTGCCCTCCGTCACTTCTCCACTTCATTTCCTCTAACACACCACTCCCTAATTCCCCCCTCTTTCAATGCTTCACCCTTTTCGACTTCTCCCTTCTCTAATCCTCTATCCTCCTACTGAACTTTACATTTCGGGGCTACGAAACCGCAAAAAAGTATCCAGGACGACCTGAACCGTTTGGACGGTTCTGATGGTCTAGTATTTCAGTTTTGAGCAGAATAAACATCTGGAATCTATTATTTGAGCATCAAGAAGATCCGACACTTTTTTTTCGAGGAGCGAAAAAAGCAGTGATCTATTATTTGTGTAGCAAAATAATCTAGAACTTGAAATACGAGCAGAAAAAAAATCCGGTACTTCGTTTTCGAGGAGCAAAAAAACTGAGAATCTATCATTCGTGTAGCAGAATAGCCTAGAACTTTGAATTAGAGTAGCAAACAACTCTGTACTTGAATATCGAGTTGCATACGATTTCAAAACCTTACTTTCGAGTACTTAAAAAGCTTTAATCTATTGATCGTATAGCAGAATAATTTTCGAACTTCAAACTCAAATAGGAGAAAAAACCTTGTACTTCAATTTCGAAGAGCAAAAAAATCTGTTATCTATTGATCGCGTAGCAAAATAATCTGGACCTTCAAATTTGACTAGGAATAAAATGACGTACTTCAATTTCGTGGAGCGAAAAATCGGGAATCTATCAATGGAGTAGCTGATTAATATGAAACTCTAGAAGTTTCAAATCCCCTTTAACTTGGAAATTGTCATTTAAATAAGTATTTGCAGCTAAATATAGTATATACAATTTTTTTAACTATAATGATGTACAAACTGGTGATGAAAAGTATTGTCTACGGCAGTTAAACTTCATGAGATTGTTCAGTTATTTTTTAATTCAATCAACTTCAAGTCAAACGTCAAGAAGGCATACATTTTCAACGAGAAATCAGTAGTAGTTTTGTATGAAATTTTATATTGGCCATCGCCAATATAAAGTCATACATATATGTATGACTGAGGGGTAGTTTTTTGGAACACGTATGATATGTTTTCGGGGAGAAGAAAAAGCCAATAAATCTACCCTAATCGTTTATTCCATTATAATAATTTTTAGTCAGTCATTTTCCATTTTGCCTTGGTAGTGAAGCTAAATGGACGGACCTATCTGTAAGTGCGGTATAAACCCTTTGCAGATACCAGCCTAGATATGGTATTTTTCGAGTAGGGCGTACTAGATACCCATAGCGAAAAATACGGACATACGGAAAAAGATGGGTCTGCTGGAGACCCTACCCGAAAACACCCGGTCAGGTATTTAAGAGATTCTCGCCAAAATATTCGGATCGGGTCTCCTAATGCAAACTGCTAAATTCAGATCCAAAAATATCTGAAATACGTGCACCTGAAAGTTTGAGTTGGGCATTTGATAGTTCCAAATAACATGCATAAAGGACTTTCTTTCCCGTCCGAAACAATCTGACATGAAGGAAAAAGACTGATGAGGAAGTAGTCCGAATGGATCCAGAACTAGAGGATCTCATTTGTTCATAGGATCGGAGAAATTACGTAAATTTTTTTTTACATTTCTAACCTACTCCCCTGTGTTAAGGTCCAAGAAAAATAAACTTTTTACCAGAGAGATAACTTTTCACATCAAAAAGACGAATCTTTATCCAGAGCTACATTTTCAACCAAAAATGAGTTTTCAGTTAATAAAAAAAACTGCTCCGAAATGTTTGAATTTCAACCTAGAAATTCGAGCTTTCTACAAAAATTACGTTTTTTCAATCGAATAGTTGAATTTTCAACCAAAAATATCAATTTTCAACAATAAACATGATATTTGTACAAGAAAAGAATAATTTTTAACAATATAAATAAATTTTCGGTCAAATAATTGAATTTTAAACCGAGAAAATAAATGTTCTAACAAAAAAGATGAATCTTCAATAAAATACAAGAAACTTCAACCAAATAGTTGAATTAAGAATATTTTTGACATAACGAACATTGATAAATGATCATCAAAGGCAACTAATTTAGGAAAAGAAAAACGAATTTAATACAAAAAAGGTGAATTTTTTACCGAATAGTTGAAATTTCTACCAAGTTGTTGAATATATTTTAAATGTATGTTTTTCCCAAAGTACGTACAATCTCACTAAGATTAGAGTGGAGAAGGGATAAGAGAATATTTCAGGGTATCTCACATAGGGGAAGGGGAAGTTGAAGATTTTACAAGAATTTCTTACGTAATTTGCAGATGATCCCTCATTTCTTTGTTCATTAATTATTATTGTGTAATCAATAAATACGACATTTAATAATGATGAAAATATCACAAGGTACTGCTAACATTATCAGGTGAATAACAAGTAATACTGTTACAATAATCAATAAATATTATTAATGCATTATAAATTATTGACGTTTTTTCCTAAATTCAAACTTCTTCACGCGCTCACTAGATGCCTCACAGTTTAGTGTAAATAATACTTTAAACTTAGAGTTATTTCAAAGAAAATGTTTGCTTCATTGAATTTAGCCAAGAAAAGAACATCCTTTGACATTTTCAGTTTGTATAAATTCTAGAATAATTTCTTTTTATGAAAGAAATGGGACGAAGTCTCCACTATCTCGATCGCTGATTTTCTGATCATACAAATACGTTTTATTTGCAGACATCTACTATAGGGAAACATGTAATCTTCTGTTTCTTCTTATTGCAGATTTCAGTTTGCAGATGAACTCTTTACCTAATAGTGACCCGAAAACTGGTGTTCCTCGTTGCGGAACATCTTCTCCTGAAAGGAGCCTTCCTTCCCTCGAGCTTTCTCTTCGTGTGGGGTCCAGGTCTCCTCCTGCCAGACCATCTGCTCCAGTCGAACATCTTCTTCGTGCCAGGTCCAGATCTCCTTATGCCAGGCCTGATTCTTCTCTTGGACTTGGACATATGCGGCTTATACCATACACCAATCCGCACCGGCAATACGAAATTCGAACATATACCTTCCCAGCCAATAAAGGAATTCAAATACGCGGAAAAGGACGTAAGCACTTTAAGCCCATGCCAACCAATGAACAGAACGTTTTAACAACATCCACTGGCGACGTCGTTGCTATATTGGAGGGTAATTCTTATCTTCGTGGAACATATACAACGACAAGTCCCTTTGAAATGCGGGTCAAAATAAACATAGACAGCGGTGTGGTTCGACCTTTGACCCAAGAAGAAATCGAAGATACTCCCTTAGGCAATCGTTACCCAATATCAAAGATTTTTAGAAAAGTCAATGTACAGAAAATTTCTCCACATTATTAATTTCATTTGAAAAAACTGTAAAACTGAAATAATAACAATTTTTAGTTATTCAATAATTAATAAATTTGATATAGTTGATTTCAAATTTAGTCACAATTTTAATTTTCCGAATCCCGAAAAAGCACGGCGTTTCAAGACCTGGTGTCAGTTATTTAAGTTCTTCAAATTTAGCAATTGATTCTTCTTGTTTTTCCCTTGAAATTTTAGGGTAATTGGTACAATAATTGGCCACTTATGGAATGTTTATAGTTAAACGATTTGTAAAAACCACTGTAGGCGTCGAATGAAATTCTAAAATTCACAGATGCATAAACAATACCGTAAAGATTTAAATTACGATATTAATTTCAACGTTAAATGTAGGAGATAATTCATAATGACAGAAATCAACAATAATGTCAAAAACACAATCATTAGCTATGACAACATAGTAATTAGCGTATGCCAACGGCTGTATGATTGCACACTGAAATGCAGTGAAGTACAGTCATTGGCCATGTCGTTGACCACGTCAGGTTGGCCACTTCAAGGTTAAAATACTACTATCAAGTCTCTTAATTACCAAATTTAGATACATTTCAAAGTTTTCAATAATATCGATCGTAACCATTACAAAAATAATAATAATTTTCAACATGCGGCCACTCCTGACCTCATCAGCTTTTCGGCTAAATTCCTTACTGATTGAGAATAACCGGTTTAATTTCACACTGGCCTTTGAATGCACTACATTGCACTAACCTAGCTTGTCAAATACGCTACAGAATTGCTTACGCTTCATCCTGCATCATTTATTAGTAGTTTCGTTTGAGACTATTCTTTCAGATAAGCATATTTCAATAAGGTGGCTAATCATTGAGGGGGGGAATTGTACTGATAGCCTTATGTTATTTGCTATCCGCATGAATTTTCAACCTTCCAGATCTAAAGCGAGACTTCAAGAAGCAATGGGGACGCTTTTTGTCAATTAGACTAGCTCAACCTATTTGAAATCTCCCGCGAAACATATTACTGTCTGTCAGCGTTTTTTGATCCTTATGGAAATCTTTGTACCAGGCGTATTATACCTGAATCAGTATTTTCAGTATGAAAATATTAGATTTCAAAAAAGACTGAGAATTTTTGAACAATTTAAGGTTATGTTAACGTTTCTCACTGGAAATTGAGATTTACAGTCAATAATAATTGTTAGAACGAAGACCTATATGTTTGAGTATAAATCCAACGTCAATATTGTGTGTAAACAATAGTTGGAGAGATCAAAAACAGGTTTTTTGTTTACTCCAACGAACCCATTTGACTGCTGAAAAAAGTTCAGTGAAATGATGTATCTTTCAGAAATATGTACTAAAAGCTATTAGTAAAAAATTAAGGCCTCGCTAAAATTGCTTTTTTCCAATATGCAATTATTTTTGCAATAATCAAGCTTTTAGAAAATATGCTCCGATACCAAATTGGCCTATGTGTCACTATTAAATTACTAATTTTGAATATTATATTCCTTTGAATTGAAGAATTTTAGAAGAGTCGAGAAAATTTAAGGGATGTCGAGGAATTGAGATAAATCGAAGGAATTTGAAGATTTAATGAATTTATCATATTAGGAAATATGAAAAATTTAAGGAATTGCCTGAATTCGATCAAAATTCTGAATTCAGGAAATTCAAGCAATGAAGGAAATTCAGGAATTCAGAGAGTTTCAGGACTTTTGAAACATTTAAATTATTCAAGAAATTCATACATTTTAAAGAATTTCATTAATTGAGAACGTTCAAAGAATTCAGGAAATTCACCATATTCAAGAATTGTAGGCAATTTAGAATATTGAAGATTTTCAAGGATTTGAGAAAATTCAGAGAATTTCATGGATTACACAACATTTAAAGAACTAAAAAGATTGAGGATATAAAGGAATTAAGAATGTGCGCGGATTGCAGAACATTAAAGGAATTTAGGAAATTCAATGAATTTGAGGATTTCAGAGAATTTAGCAAAGTTCAGGGATTACAATGCATTTAGGTAAATCAAGGAATTCAGAGAATTTCAGGAACTCACTATAATTAAAATAATTCACTAAATTCAGAACATGTAAGGATTACAGAGAATTTAAGGGATCTGCCAATTTAAATATATTCTCTAAATATGAAACTATCAATTTTTGAGAAAGAAATGCAAATTTTCATTTTTTGCTTTCCTTTGTAAAAAAATTAAGAAGTTGGTTGAGATTTTATTCCTGCTTCAAATTAAAAGAATGTAATTTTAATAGATTTGAATATTTTAATAATGTTTACTGAAACTAATACCAAAAAAGGTGAAAGGCTACTTCTTTATTATCTATGTTATGGAAAAATGAAAAAATAATTTACTCATGTGAAAAATTAAAGATATTCTAAAGTTTTCTCTAATTGAAAAGTAAGCATGGTTAAGAATTATTTATAAACTCGAGGAAAATATTTCCTTCGTTAATTGGAACTAATGCAATTCTTATTCAATCCTCATATTGTGAGGGTAATTTTGTTTCCATGTAAGCAACAAATTCACTTAAAACCATAAACATTGTATAAATCTGATGTAAGTTTTAACGAATTGATTGAATCAATTTTTTTCTTCGAAACTGACTATTATGAAATGTAAATATCTCAGGAAGACAAACTTGACGTCAGCACTATGTGAGATAACAACTATCGGATATCATATAGGTTATTGAAGCACCCGAATATATTAACTAGTTACATTTCTATTCGAATTCTTCATTAATATATTAATCCGATTTTCCTTTAATTAGAAAAAATGAGGATTGTTCATACTCTCGTTTTAGCATTGACAGTTATCCTTAATTCTATTAGTGAGTACTATAATATAATATATCTATAATTTTAGGTATATACTTTTAATCTATCGACAAAGCAGAATTTTCGTGATATATTCTGCAGTCTATCCCAATAGTTATTTTCATCCAAACATGATTTGAGTTTGTCTGAAATAAGCAGGAATTTAATATGAATTTTTTCCGGAGAATCCAGAATGTTTGTTATTAAAAAGGGAAATCGAAAAGTGGCCATATCGATACGGAATTCGCATTAATTTCCAAACCAGATAGTACACTTCCAACTTTGAGCGTTGTAATTTAGCCAAGTACCACCTGTACATGCGCCCAGTTGGCAGTGTACCATATGCTGTGCACGTGGGTATGTAATTTGGACATTTGATAAGAATTTGAGGATGCTCATTGTTGAGAGGGTCGAAAAAAAGGGCTTCGTAGCCTACTAAGACATTAATTAAGACATTCGAATCTTCTTCATACTATCACACCCCTACTTCCGTTTAGAGATACAACTTTTTACCTAATAGACTTCAGCCAAAACAGATCATGTTCATTTGAAAACATAATTCATGTTTTAATGTACGTTCGTTCCACAAGTTTACAAAATCATATTAAGATTGGTATAGGGTTTAGAGTAAAAGTCAGGTTATCTTACATAGGGAAAGAGTATCAATACTGTTACAAAATCTATCATTATTACCAATACATTTTGAATTAAAACCAGTTTTGTTGCTCAAAAATTCAAGCTTTTTGGTGTGCCAACTAGATGCCTTACGTCTTGCGTTCAAACTATTGAATGAAAATAATTTGTAAAATTGCAACTATAGTCTCACATTTGATTTATTCATATTACAAAAGCATTGTGCACTAGGTATGGACGGAGATATAAACAAAATATTTTATAACACATATCAGTGTAAATAATACTTTAAACTTAGTTCTTTCGAAGAAAATATTAGCTCTATTTAATTCAGTCAAGAAAATAATATCCTTTGACATTTTTAGCTTTTTAAATTATGGAAAGATTTTTTAAATGTAAGAAATGGGAAGAAGTCTTAAACGCCGATTTTTTTATCACAAGAATACATTATATTTACAGACATCTACGATAATCGGAAATATAATTGTCTTTGTTATTGCAGAGTTTAGCTTCCAGTTCGACTGTTTACCAAATGGCGATCCTCTTCCTGGGTTTTCCCGTTCCAGAAGTTCTTCTCGGCCTAAAAGATTGTTTCTTTCAGCCGAGCCTTCTCTTCGTGCCAACTCCAGATCTCCGCATTTCAGGCCACCTCCTCAGGCCGATCCTCCTCTTCGTGTCAGGTCCAGGTCTCGTCCTGCCGAGCACCTTTCTTCTCTCGGACTTGAACATATCCGGCTTATTCCTCGCAATAATCCACAGCGGCAATTCGAAATTCGGAAATACACTTTTCCTGCCGATAAGCCAATTCGATTGCGTGGACCAACACGTGCTAAATCTATGCCCATGCCAACCGAAACACGAAACGTTTTAACAACATCCACTGGCGACGTCCTTGCAATATTAGAGGGTAATACATATCTTCGTGGAATATATGCATCAGAAAGTCGTTTTGAATTACGTGTCAAAATAAACATGTACAGCGGCGTGGTTGAAGATATGACCCGAGAAGAAATCAAGGATACTCCCTTAGGCACTCGTCACCTAATATACAAGTTTTTCAGAAGAGTCAATGTAAACGACATTTCTCCAGATCATTAATTCAATTTAAGAAAATGTAAAACTGAAGAATAATATTGTTTGTGATCCAAAGTAGGATCAAAATGTTAGAAGTAATGTGCATTTCAATTGAAATTTAAAAGCTGATAATTGTCAGAAATTTAATTGTTCAATAAATTTGATTGCAATAATTTTGAATGTGGAGTCAAAATTTCAATGATCCTAATCCGGAAACTGCACGGTTTCCCAAGATATGACTTTCTTGTTTTAGTTCCTTAATATCAAACATTGATTTATCCTGATGTTCCCTTTTGACTGTATGTTATTTGCTATTTGGAAAAGATACTTCAAGAAGAAATTTGGACGATCTTTATCAATTGGAGTAACTCAACCTATTCAAAATTTCCTGCTAATCCTACTGTAGAGTGCGAAACTACTTCAATCCTTCTGGAAATCCTTTTAAAGGTTTTTGGAAAATCTTCGCTTTAAAATTTCTTAATTTTGCCGAGCAAATGTTTCCCTATTTTTGCACAGATTTGAAAAATATATATGTAGAGGTCGCTATAGAGGTCTTTATGCCGAAAAATCAATTTTTCAAAGTTTTTACATTGTTATTTCAATACAAAAATTTTTTTATGAGGTTGCAATGTGACCCTCAAAGTTTGTTCCTTATGAACAAAAAATTTGCGGTGGGTATTCACAGTCTTAAATTTGCAGTTTTATGATGAAGATAAGATTAACAGATTAAATTCATCCGTGACAATTTTTTTTCAATTATGAAACTTTTAGGAAATATTCCTTACGTTATTGCCAGCAATTTCTACATTTTGAAAGAAGGCATTTCTTGTCCTACAATTTCATAAACTTTTTTTAAAAAAGTTCAAAAAGTGATGAATTAATGTTTAAAAAAAGTCTGTCATACCAAGATCTGTAATATTTGGCTTTTAAAGGTACGCCTGCTTCATCTCCTTAACGGCTATGCGGATTTCTTCACTCTACCAAACATCACCAGTCGCTCTTGCTACAACCGCAGTGCCACACACTTCATTTGCACTCCTAACAATGATTCCACTCAACATTAACCATGCATCCTCTGTACCTTTATTAAGTATTAAGTCTGTCCCCGTTAACATTCTATTTCGGCTCCTCGAAATGACCTTGCGCAATTTCTGTACCCCTGTCCGTATTCTTCTTCAATATTTGGAGTTGCCTATAATGCTTTTAAACTTCTTAAAATGTTTTCGAATTCTCGTAAAATCTCCAAAATCTTCTAAGGTCGTCCGAATTCCTTGATATATCTGGATTGATCTAAATTCTCTGAATGATCTAAATTTGTTCGCATTCCTCTAAATTCCCTAATTTCATTGTTATATTTTAAATTCCTCAGAATTCCCTGAATTCGCTTAGTCCTCTTAATCACCTGGATTCCTTGAATTATTGTAACAATCAGGGAAATTCAGAGTATTCAAGGAATTTCAAGACTTCAGGGAATTCAGAATACTGCAGGTTATTCTCAAGGATTCCCAGTGTTTTTCCTTGCATTAGACACGCACAACAAATCCGCATGCAAACAATGAACTCAGAATACTTAATAGTTTTTGTGCTAGGCGTGGTAATGGATGAACAGCCATTTAACCGACTGCACAAGGGTTTTCAATAAAATCCCGAAAAAAAAACGAGTGCTTTAGTTGCGAACACTTATACATTATCATTATCAATTTTACCTAGAGGCAATCATCGTCAGCCCAGCTTTATTGTATGGAAATTTTTTAAGCCTAGTTCCTCTACAGTTTCGGAATTTGTCTTATCAACAGTAATACGTTCATTCGTAATTCAGCCCATCTTCAGCTTTTAAATCAAATATTGTCTTTGAAATAATGATAATGATAATTTCTAAATTTAACAAGTAAAGGATATGGTATAAACTAATTAGGCACCAGAATATTCAGTGGTTACATTATTATTAGAATTCTTGATTAATATATAATTCCACTTTTCCTCTAGTTAGAAAAGATGAGAATTGTTCATACACTCGTCTTATGCTTAGCGGTTACCCTCATTTTTTATTCGCATGTTCGTTCGCTGAGTTTATGAAATCTTTGTAAAATGGGGGGGGGGGGTTCAATTTTAGGGTATCTTATATGGGAGAGAGAGGATTGAAAATTGTACAAGAACTTTTTATATTATTTGAAATTTTTAGTTTCTTAAATTGTAGAAGGTTTTTTATACAAGAAATGGGAAGAATTGTCCACTATCTTGATCGGTGTATTCACTTTTTCGATAGGACTTATAGTTTTACTTATAATAATAAAATTTCCATCTAAAAATGTAGCTATTCTATTTTTTATTGTGTATTTATCTTTCTTAGTTGCAAATTTAACTATTTGATTGAGAATTCATATATTATGTGCGCGGGAAACAATGCTTTGATAATTATTAATATTCAAACATAAAACAAGAATACTATGATATCAATTTTCAATGTGAAAAGGGGCTTGGCAAAACAGAAAGCTACCTCAAAAATATCAAGTTCTTATTGCTTTTTCGGCATTTTTCAATAGTGGAAAATTTCAATTTGAGCAGTGAAATAGTACAAATAATTATCAGTAATGATTTAGTAATTTTAAATGTTTCATTCTTTTTAATTTTTTTTTAATCCTGAAATCGAATGTAGTTCAAATACTTTTTAATTCTTTTAACGTCTTTGAAATCCTCTTGAAATATCATCTAGAGTCTCTGAATCATCTAAATTCTTTGAAATCAAAGATTTCAAGGAATCTGGCATATTCAATGAATTCGGAATATTCATGAAATTCAAGGAAATTAGAGAATAAAGAAGATTCAAAGAATTGAAGATATTGATGGGATTCAACGATTTGAGGGAATTTAGCAAATTTCAGGGATTTCAGAGCACTTGGGTAATTTAAGAAATTCAGAGGATTCAAAGAGTTTTAGATACTTTTTCAGGGATTTTAGAAAATTCAAGTAGTTTATGAAATCTGCAAAATTTGTATTGATCTAAATATAAAACTATTAATTTTGAAGAAAGAAATGCAAATCTTTTATTTTTACTGTTTTGTTCAATAAACTGAGAAGGTCACGTCTCCACTCCTGTTTTAAATTAAAAAATTAAAATTGTAATAGATTTAAATGATTTATTTATAATGACTAAAGCTAATATCAAAAGTCAAATATGTTAAAGGCTTCTTTTTTATTCTCTAACTTATGAAAAAATAAAAAACTTATTAATTGAAACAAAAAATTATAGTAACATAGGTAGTGCAAGTAAAACTTTAAATATGTCTATTTCAAAAATGTCAGTTTCCAATTGATTAATTAATTTTGTGGTACAATTTCCAAGAGTTGAAATTGACTTCAAAAAATTTAACATATTATCAGTTAAATATGATTATTTTGATTTAACTCTTATGTGCCTCTAAACTGTGAACAGTATAAAAACGTAATGTTTTAGCTGGAAGTACTTTTAGATTATTATCATCAATTTTACCTTGACAAAATCATCGTCAGCCCAGATTTATTGTATAGAAATTTGGTAAGCGTAGTTGATCTAGAGTTTCGAATTTTTCCTTATCAACAGTAACACACGTGTTACTTAGCTCATCTTTAGGCTTGAAGGCAAATATTGACTTTTAGATAATAAAAATTTCGAAAATTATTTTCAACAGCAATATGATATTATATAGACGAATGAAACACCAGAATATTTAGTAGTTACATCTTTGTTTGAATCCTTCATTAATAGACAAGTATTAATATATTTTTCCTTTTATTAGAGAAGATGATGATTGTTTATACTTTCGTCTTATCCCTGACAGCTATCCTCAATTCTATTGGTAAATATAATAATATATCTATAATTTTAGGTATTTTTTTAAACTTATTCATTTAATCATTACATTCGCCATGACCTGAAAAGGTCATTCAATGGGTAACATGATATATACACAGGAAAACGCCTCATAAGGCGTTTTCCTGTGTTTTTCTTACCCAGCTGTGTAATGTGAATATTATAGCCATGAAAAATTGGGTTGACTGATCTGGAAAGGTCATGAAACGAATTTTTTAAATATTTAAGGGGAATTTATTTTTATAACACCACTGAAAAAAGTTATCTAGATCAGACTGGAGGGCCTCATGTTCTAATTGACTCATGATAGTTCTAAAAAGCTTTATATCATTTGCGTATTTTTGGATGACGTAGAATGAACAGTTTTTGATGAGCATCATCTGTACATTACATGGTTAGCCCTATTTGACAGATAATTGAGCAGCAATTGCACTACATTACTTGAGATATCCATATTGTTTAATTTCGATTCAAGAATTGCGTGGTCGGTCTTGTCAAAGGCTTTAAAGAAATCAGTACGGACGACGTTA
Organism: Andricus grossulariae; assembly: GCA_011634705.1. Classification (NCBI taxonomy): domain Eukaryota; kingdom Metazoa; phylum Arthropoda; class Insecta; order Hymenoptera; family Cynipidae; genus Andricus; species Andricus grossulariae. The sequence goes on along the minus strand of JAABKJ010001194.1, from coordinate 17,057 downwards.
CCCTGGTAATCTTTTTGTAGAGCATCATTTACATAATGTGTAAAGCACATAATGTTGGCGACCGTAGACCTCTTCTGAACATAACCGTGTTGTTCATCATCTAGGATAGGCTTAAAAGCTGAACGGATCAAGGGGGTTGTGGAGAACTCAAAAACTTTTGTCAAGCTAGGAATTATGGCCACATGATGGTAGTTGATTATATCCGACTTGTCACCAGCTTTAAATAGAGGAACGATCTTAGCAGACTTTCAAGCAACTGGAAACAGCCCTGCTTTGAAGGAGATGTTAAATATCGTTCAGTGGTTTAGATAACACAGTAGCGCAATCTTTGATAAAAAAAACTAGGGATTTGGTCAATGCCTGCTATGTCTGAAGCTTGTAGAGCCTTAGCCGCAGCTGCTACATCAGTAATTGATAAAAAGAAGGAGTGTCTAGCATAAAAATCAAGAACAAAAATAAGATGTGGGGCACACTCAGATGCATCAGAGACTTAGAAAACACTAGAAAAAGTATCAGAAAAGGCATTCACAATAGACATCGGGTCGTTCAGAACCTTAGCGCTGCTATACATAATTGCAGATTGTTGACTGAAAAAGTTATTGCTATTAACAAATCTTCAGAAATTTTCCAGCTTATTTTTTATGCTTGTTTTAATGCCACTGATGTAGCGAAGATTATCTTTCTTCATCGATTTCGTAACATTATCAGATAAAATTTTAATCCTATCAGTGTAATAAGCTGGGTACCCGTGCTTGCTCCTTTTCAACAGGTTATCTTTAATAGATATGTCATTCATAAGAGATTTCGAGAACCATGGTGGGTATTCATTATGCTGTGAACTATAAGGCTTGTAGAAGGGGACACAGTCCCTGATAGGTTCGAATGAAATGGAAGTAAAAGCGGAGTAAGCCTGCTCTACATCACCAGTGAACTTTAAGAAAGACCAGTCAATATTAGCGAGCCTTACATACTATTCGGAGAAATTAGCTTTCTTAAAATCAAGCCTGGGATGGAATGATTCAATCAAAGCACGAGTAAGCCCTGAGTGGGAGTTGGAGTTAAGGATACTTTCGAGAGATAGAGTGGGATGATGAGCATCTTCAGGGACTAAAGGAGTAACAGCTTTAGTGATGTGGCATCGAAAATTCGTGAAAGTAAGGTCTAGGCACAGGTTATTCTTATTCAAGACAGGATTTCTTTGGACTAGATCAAAGAATTTCATGATATTGAGGAATAGGCATGATTTTTTGTCGAGAAAAGTAGTAAGTTGCACAATAGTGATATCTGGCGGTATAGGATTTTTCAATACATTTCGGCCTACGATGTTAATATTTTTGTTAGGCTCTGAAATGTGTGCTAAGTTGATATTAGAGGCGTGTAGATATAGCTGCACTCCAACATTTTGTGAATTTGGGGCTATTACATTAAAGTCTATTTTATTAATACTAATATTACTAGGTACTACTAAATTATCATATATTAAATCAGCCATATAGATAGTGGAGACTTCATCTTATTTCTCACATAAAAATACATCATTCTCGAATACAAAAAACTGAATATGTCAAAGGATATTTATTCTTTTCTCGACTGAATTGAACAAAGCAAAAATTTTCATTGAAAAAACTCTGAGCTTAGAGTATTGTTCACACTTTAATGTTTGATAAAATATTTTGTTTAAATTCTATCATACGAATAAGTTTTATTTGCAGACATCTACTATGGACAAACACGTGATCTCCTGTTTCTTCTTATTGCAGAGTTGAGTTCACAATTCGAATGTTTACCTAATGGCGCCCCTATTCCTGGTGTTCCTCGCTCCAGGACGACTTCTTCTCCTGAAAGTTATCTTTCTTCTGGCGAGCCTTCTCTTCGTGCCAAGTCCAGATCTCCTCGTGCCAAGTCCAGATCTCCTCTTGCCAGGTCACCTCCTGAGGCCGAGCCTTTTCGTCGGATCAGGTGCAGGTCTCCTGCTGCCAGGCTTGATTCTTTTGTCGGACTTGAACATATTCGGTTTATTCCTCACAACAATCCGCGCCGGCAGTTCGAAATTCGAAAATACACTTTTCCTGCTGATAGTCCAATTAAATTGCGCGGACATGGACATAACAAATTTATGCCTATTCCAACCGAAGAACGAAAGGTTTTAACAACATCCACAGGCGACGTCCTTGCAATATTGGAGGGTAATACACATCTCCGTGGAATATATGCATCAAAAAGTCCCTTTGAAATACGGGTCAAAATAAACATTGACAGCGGTGCCATTCAAGTTATGACGCCTGAAGAAATCGCGGATGCTCCCTTAGGCACCCGTCACCAAATATCAAGGATTTTTAGAAAAGTCAATGTAAAAGACACTCCCCCACATCATTAATTTGATTTTTTCAAATTTAAAACTCAGACGTGATATTGTTCGTGATCTAAATTAGGATCAAAATGTTAAAATTAATGTGACCTCAAATTTTAATTGGAAGTCAGAAGCTAATCATTTTCAGAAAATAAATGGTTTAATAAATACGATTTTATTGATATTAAATGTGAAGTAACAATGTTACTGTCTAAATGAGAAAACAGGACGGTTTTACAAGATATGGCTTTATTTTGTATAGTTCGTTAAAGTTAAGAAATGATTTTTCCTGCTTTTTCCTTTTTAATTTTATGTTATTCGCTATCCGGAAGATCCTTAACCGTCCAGATGTAAAGAGAAGCTTCAAGATGCAATTGGGACGCATTTTTTTGTATCTACTCCAAACCTCCTGAAAAACCCTTCTTTAGTTTTTTTGAAACCTTGACTCAAAAAGTTCTTTCTTTTGCCGAGAAAATGAGTACATTTTTCATTTGAGGGGGAAAATAATACAAACTAAAAACTTCAAATATTTATTCAGTTGTTAAGTTTATTTTTTGTAAGGTTATTTAAATATAATTTCCATGTAGGGAAACATGATCGTTAATACAAAATGAAAATTTTGAATCTCCATTTACTTTCAGGATTATTTGTTTATCTGTTTCCAAGGTTATTCATCTATTATTATCATAGAATTCTTGGGAAAATTAAAGAAGATTTCTGAAGATTTCAGATATGTCGAAAAAGTAACTGAGAAATTAAATATAAAAAATAAGGTACCACAACCTTTATTTTTACAACAATTGATCAATTTTTTAATTTTTTTAACAAACAATTTTTCAGTTGTCAGATAAGAATTCAGTTATAATCTGGAGTAATCCACTTTTAATGCAGATTACATAGGTGATTCAAATAGTTTGCAACTATTTTGTTGAATTTTTTTTGTTTCTTTGATTAATTTTATTAACTGAAGATTGAACTACTCTATTTTTAGTTCAAAATTGATCTTCCTTAGTTGAAAATTCAGTTTTTTTTTAAAATTCAAAATGTGTTTTTTTATTGGTAGAAAATAAACTATATTGTTGAAAATTCGTTTTTTTGTGGGCTCATATAATCATTCTATTTTTGTTGGAAAATTTATATTTTTTAGCTAAAATATCAACTACTTGGTTAGAAGTTAAACTACATCGTTAGAAAATATTGATTTCAGTTTGAAATGGTTTGTGTGAAATTTAACTATTCTCTTGAAAATTGTTTTTTTTTCCTCCGGTAAATATTAAATTTTGTGACTAAAAATTTAACTATTTGATTTTTAGTGAAAATTTGTCTTTCTAAGTTAAAAACTCATGAATTTTGTTGAAGTTTCGTTTTTTGATAGAAAATTCAGGTTCTTGTTTGAAAATTCATCTTTTTGGTTGAAAATTCATGTCTTTTGTTGAAAATTTGCCTTTTTTCTAAGAAATTAATCTTCTTGGCTGCCAGTTACACCAGTTTGTTAAAAATTCATGATTTTAATTAAAAATTCATCTCTTTGGCTAAAAATCTATCTAATATATTTTAGATAAATATTCCATTGTTTGGTTGAAAAGTTATTTTCTGGCTAAAAAATCAAATATTTTGTTCAAAATTTGTCTTTTTGGGTTAAAAATTTAACTACTTTAGTATAAAATTCAACTACTTGGTTGACAATTACCTTTTTATAAAGTATTCTAATTAGTAGAGAATTATTCTTTTCTGTTGAAAATCATCATTTTAGTTAAAAATACATCTTCTTTGGCTAGAATTTAACTATTTGGTTGAGAATTCATTTTTTCTTTCGTTGAAAATGAATTTTTTTCTAAGAGTTTAATTATCCCATTTTTGGTAGAAAATGTATCGTTTTTAGTAAAAAATTTGGGGAATTGATTTAAAATTCGTGTATCTTATTAAAAATTCAACAACCTATGGAAAATGTATCTTTTTCATTCGAAAATTTACAAATTTGGTTGAAAATTCACGTATTTTGTTGAAAATTTATTAACTTTGGGAAAAAGTCATTTTTTTGACTGAAAATTCAACTATTTCGTTAATGAGAAGAGAAAATATGGGAACCATATACAAGACTAGGAGAGGAATTCAAGACAAAGGTAGCTGGTAAATCTTGAAGGAAATTTGAAGATATTAAATGAATTTCAATAGCGATAAGATAAACATAATTAACCTCATCTGTTTTTATTTAAAACATCTAATATTTTAAGTTTAAATGGTGCAGTTAAAAATAATTTAAACATCCTCAAGGTCATATTCATTAGATGATATGACAAATTTATGAATGAGACACTTAATATAGTTGTAAGATATTTTTAATGACTCAGTGAATTGAAGAGGTAAATATGGTGATTGTGACAAATCATAATCTTATCGATATGTTCATTTACGATAAACAGAGGGATAAAGACTGCACTTGAGATTAAGACAACGTAAAAGAAACACACTTTCTCTAATAAATCTCAATTGTCAGTGAGTATTATCAGAGTGCATCCAAATGCATGAGAATTCACTAGAAAAATGTCTTTACTAAAGTTTTCCGTGATATTTTTATTTGTTATTGTGCAGTACAGCGATGAATACAGAATTCTTGGATTGTTTCCATTCAATGGAAAATCGCATTTTGTTATGTTCGAGCAAGTGATGAAGGAACTGGCAAAAAAGGGCCATACAGTGGACGTCGTTAGTCATTTTCCATTAGAAGAAAAAGAAAAAAATTATAATGATTTGAGCTTAAAAGGAAGCCTTCCAAACATTCAAAGCAATTTAAATTTTGAAATTGTCCGCACGTTTTTAAAACCCATCTCATGGGTGAAAAATAATTTATTCATGATAACGAACCCCCTTTGTGACCTGTTGGGCCATCCCGTGATGAAGGATTTGAGAAAACCTAAGGAACCTTACGATTTTATTGTTACTGAGGTAAGCAAAAACTGGAATAGCCAATAATTTTATAAATCATCAAGAAAATAACTAAAATTGTAGAAGTTTGTTGTTTTGTTTTGTTCGATTGGATACTTCAATTGACTCTCATAGCATGTTGTGTCTAGTACTTTTATGAAATATGTATTTCACTTTCATTTGACTTAGTCTTTTTTCGCAAAATAAAACAGTATCATAAATTAATGATTTTATTTCATTTTAAATTAATTGAATTTTTAATACAGCAATTTTCAGGAAATATAAATTTTTTAAATATATACAACAGTATTCCATTAATATACATAATCAATGAACAAAAATACTGTTTGTATCAGAATTAAACCACTATTTTTCTAAAAGAAATAAGTATTATTATTTTTATAAATATCTTTGTTTAATGCAGCGTCGTTTAGTAATTTAGAATTTGACGTTCACAATATTATTAAGAACTATTTTTAATTCACATTAAATTCTTTTGAAATCTTTCAACTTTATTGATATCTTTTAAATTCCTCTAAATTCTCTGAAATCCTCGAGGTCCTTCGATTTCCTACATTTCTTGAGTTCTCTCAGGCTTTTAAATTTTCTGAAATCCTTGCTTTCTCTAAATTCCTTGAAATCACTGAATATTCTGAATTACTTGAATTCCTAAAATATTCTTACTTCCGGGAATTCCTTGAATTCTTTGAATGATTTGTATTCCCTGAATGCCTTGAAATGCTGGAATTCTTAGAATATCTGGATTCCTTGAACTTTCAGAATTCTCTGAACACTCTGATTCCTTTGAATTCTTTGAATTCATGAAAATTTATGAATTTCTTGAATTCTCTGAATTCATAAAAATTTATGAATTTCTTGAATTCTCTGAAATTCTTGAATTGCCTGAAATCCTTGATTTATCTAAACTCCACAAAATCCTTCAATTGTCTGAATTCCAAGAAATCCGGAAATATTCTGCATTTGTTGAATATTATTGATTCAATGAATACCTCGAATACCCTAAATGCTCGAAAATTCCTGAAATTCCCTAAATTGCCGGAAAGTCTTGGATTATATAAATATCCTGAATTTATTCAATATATGGAATTCCCTTAAATATCTGAACATTGTGAATTCCTTGCATTCTACTGATTCATGAAAATCTATGAATCCCTTCAAGCGCTTGAATTCTTTGAATATCTGAATTCCTTGAATATTCGGTATTTTCTGAATATTCTGATTTCACTGAATTTTCCGAATTCATGAAAGTCTCTGAATTCCTTGAATTCTCTAAATCTCCGATTTACCTTAATTCTATGAAATCACTGAAATTTTCCAAATTCCCTGAAATCTCTGAATTATTCGAATATCCCGAATTTGAATATCGTGAAGTTCTGAAAATCTATGAAATCCTGAAATTTTCTGAATTCCTCTACTATTCTGAATATCCCGAAATTCCTTGAATTCTTGGAATTTGCTGAATTCCTTGAAAAATCTGAATTTCTGAAAGTTCTTGAATCTCCTCAATTTCCTAAATTCCATAATTTCTCTAAATACTCTTCATTTCCATTCTGAGATTCTCTAAATTGCACAAATTCAAAGAATTCAGAGAATTGAAAGGAATTCAGATATGTCAGAGAATTCGAAAAAATTCGGAACATTTCAAGAAAGTTAAAGTAATTCAAAATGATTCGAAAGAATTCAAAATTATTCCAAACAATTCACAAGAATTAAAAAAATTCATAAAAATTGAAGAAGTCAAAAAAATTCAGCAGACTGAATCGTTTAGATGATTAAAAAAAATAAAGGAAAATAGACTTAATGTCAATCTCTGCAGATTTAGAATAAGGAATCTAAGCGTGTTCAAGCAAAAAATCGTTCAGGTTAAAATTGTTTATTTGAAAAAAGTTATATAGATTTTTGTGTTTTTGCCTAAATTTGAGGTAAGTGCTGCAATTCATTATTATTCAATCCTAATAATTAAGGGCTAATTTTATTCCTTAAAAGATTCGTTACAATTCTGTTTGACTGGGTTTCAATAAAATTAAATTGACTTTTGAAAAAATTGGTTTACAAAATAATAACTGTTTCATGTTTAAAAATTTTATTAAGAAATCTCAACCAAACAAGATTCTAGAAAATATTTTAGGAATTAAAAATAGCTATTGACCATTATAGAATTGGATAAGATATACTACAAAAATTCATATAAGTTATATAAACAGTTTCAATATTAAATGTGTCTTCTAATGGTCGCTTAGATTTTCTGTTCAAAATTCGCAGCAAATAAGATTGTCTCCTTTTCTAGTCGATTTTATAAATCATTATAAAAGTTGGATGAATTGTGAGATTGTTTTCACATATTCTTAACATGGAAGTATCTATACATCAATTTGAAAAACTCAAGACTGTAAATATTGTTAAATAAAGCATCTATTAATATCTTTCATTTTTAATAGATATTCATGTCACCATGCTTCTTAGCTTATGGGCACCACCTGAAAATTCCAGTAATTGGAATAACTACCAGTATTTTGTATGAATGGATGAATCATCCGATTGGCAATCCAGTCAATCCTGCTTTTGTACCTAATTCCTTTAAAGGTTCTTCGGAATTTATGAATTTTCCTGAAAGACTGATAAATACCATGAAGTATTTCTATATGAAACATATGTTTAATTATTATTCACAACCACAAAACAACTATGTGGAGAAATATTTTGGACCTGGTTTTCCGAGTATTGATGAACTTCAGAAAAATGTATCATTAATTTTGGTTAATTCTCACTATAGTCTGAATGGAATCCGACCTTTGACGAGTGCAGTGGTTGAAGTTGGAGGAATTCATATACAAGAAAATGGAGAAAAATTACCACTGGTAAATATTTTTTTTATTTGCATTTTTTAATTCATGCGGATACAAATTTATGTAATTGTTACTTTCTCTAGGAAATAGAAAAATGGTTAGACGATAGTAAGGAAGGATGTGTTTACATAAGCTTTGGATCCATGGTAGTCACTGAATCTTTTCCAAAACATGTATTAGATGCTTTCTATACTGCATTCACAAATGCAGCGCCTGTTCGATTTCTAATTAAAATCGAAGATGCAACTAAATTACCACCAGGTCTTCCGAAAAATGTGAAAACATTCACTTGGGTTCCACAACTGCAAGTATTGAGTAAGTTTACTACTTTACATAACCATTATTCACAATTATTTACACTTCTCATCCAATCCTTCCTCCTATACAATCTTTACCACATTCTCTTGGCAGGTATATTTATCTTTGAATACTCTCCTATATCCTGCCCATACATGCTCCCATATATTCTTTTCCCATTCACAGATTCTTCACTTCCTGTTTCCCTTTTCTCTCAATACATCCCTTCCCTTACCTTCATTCCCGAACAAAATCCTAAAACTTTTGTCCATCTTCTCTCTCCGCATCACTTCTCTAAATACTTTGTTACTCCTTCTTTTTTACTATCTCATACCTTTTATTATATTTTCATTCCTCAATCATCCCTTATCCCTAGTTCTCTATCCCTAAACTAAACTATCTTCCCATTAATTATCTTTCTGTTCATTATCATTCTTTGCCTCTTTTCTCAAATTCTTTATTGTTCAGACCAGTCTCCTCTCCTAGTTCTCTACCCCTAAACTAAACTATCCCTGAACTTTTTTTTACCTTCCTCAAACCTTTTTTTAGCTAACTCCCGTACACTTTTTTGGCAACACGATAACTTGAAAACATTTGCTGATAAATCAATGAAATTTGAAAACCTTATTTTTACCACTAATATCTTGAAACTGACTGCTGGATTTCTGAAAATATTTATTGCATTTCTTTGACACTCAATATTATTTTAAAAATCGTTTCTTTACAGTAAAAATGTTCCCATTAGCATAATTCAAAGTTGATACAAGAACATAAAAGATTCCTTGGTTTGAGACGAAGCGATTGACCTGTAACATTTATACATTTCAATAAATACTAGGGAAGTTATAGTAATTTATATATTTTGAAAATTGTTTTTTATAGTAAAACTTTTTTCATTAACATACTTCAAAGTAGATGCAAGAATACAAAAGATTCCGTTGTGTAAGGCGAATCTCTGTTTTTTTTTTCATTGTTCCTCTTTGGATTTCAAATCTCCCATCTATAACCTGTTCATAATCTCCCCCTCAAGCTTTTTCGTCCCGTTTCATGTAGCCACTTCTTAATAATTACCACGACCTCCATAGTTTAAAATTTCTGATAAATTCCTTGTTCTTCCTTTCCAAGCCTGCTACACTCCAGTGCATATCCTTCATTCTTCCCTTCTTTCATTTTTTATATTTTCTTGCTTCCTACTATTTTTTATTTTGCTAACTTTTTCCTTTCTTCGCCTCAATCTCACCAACTACCTTCTATCTGTATTTTCCCATACCTAATCCACGTTCTTTTTTCTGCTTTCTTTCCCCTTCCGATATTTTCCTAAACTTATACTTATTGCCTTCTCTTCATCCCAAATCCTCTATTATATTTAAGTTTCCATGTAACGTTCTTTTCTTTTTCATCACTTACCTCTCATCTTCTCTTTTTCTTTTAATTTGCCTTTTTAATTTGCTCTTTTCTTCCCCCTTCCTTTGCTACATTTTTACTTCTTCTATCTCTAATTTCTCATTAATGCTTTTTATGACTCTTTTCCACTCCTTTTAGTTCCTTCCTCTCTAATACTAGATTGTTTAGCAACATATTTCTTCTTCTTGTCTCTCTATCTTCTTCCTTCCTGTTCTTTTCACTACTTTTCCCATCCTTTCGTTATCCTCGTTCCTACTGTTCTTACGACCAAACGTTCGGTTTAAGACTGCCATCTTCTTCATCCTACTTCCCAACTCTGCCATTTTCTCATTTTATCTCTTTTCCACGTTCGGCCATTTTTCTCCTAATTTCTTGCTTCATGTCTTCTCCCCTTTCCTCCTAACTTTTTGCCTTCATCTAACCTTTTTTATCATTTCAGACATTTGTTTTAATTTTAAATTTTCGTTTTTACCAGCCTTATATTTTAACTGTTTTCTTCTTTTCCTTTATTTTTCTCATCCTGCGTTCCGTTATTACCTTCATCCGTCAGCTTCCTTAATATTTTCGGATTTTTTAAGCTCGAACCTTCTTCTTTCTTAACCTCACTAGTTCCTCTCTTTTCCTTATCCTTCGTCCTAATAATGACTCTCTCTCAATTATACTCTCCTCTCTATTTTTCTCAAACTTTCTCTATTATTCCCACTCTTCCCATCACCAAACTCTCGGTTTAAGGTTTTTTTTCTTTCCAACCTACTTTTTCACTCTTCCATCTTCTTTACTAGGTGCTTGCTTTTCTAGTCTTTTTTCTACAGTCTGCATCCTTTACCCAAATTATTCCTTCCTTCTTTCCATTTCATCTCTTCTCTAAGTTAGGGCTTTTCTCTCCTAATTTCTTGTTTTATTTTCTCTTCCCTTTTTCTGTCTTTTTTCCTTCATCTCTATTATCTTTATCATTAGTTTGGGTATTTGTACTAACTTCAATTTTTCGTCTTCTATTGGACCTCTATTTCTGACTTCGTCTTCTACTTTATTCTTATCTTTGTCTTTTTTGGAAAATATTTAGTTTTAAATTTCTTAATTTTTAGAGATTTACGGTTTATCATTTTACAATGGTACTTTAAAATGGTACAATTTTTAATGTTTTACTTTGAAGTAGCATCTGATTTGCGTTTGTTTTTCGAGGCCACGATGAAATATATTAGATTTATATTGAAAATTTGTATTCCACATCTTTTATTTGGTTTCAATTTTTAACGTACAAAGTTGCCTGCTTTTCAAGATTCTTCAAAATTCTAGGAAATCAAATTAAAGGATTTGAAAGTTGTACAATTTTCAGTTCGAAGGATTTATAATGTAATAATTTTGAATTAAATGCCTCCAGAATAAATTGAAAGCCATAAAAATTATGAAAATTATTTGTCCAATGCAGGTCAAAATATTGAATATTTCAAACTCAAGTTGAAAAAAAAAATTTTTAATTGAAAGACTTAGAATAATGCAATTTCAAAAAATGAAATTATAGCAATCCTGTTTTGCATCCTTTTTTTAATTTTCATATTCAATGTAACGATGTGTTAAAAACTAAACTATGTGAAATTGAAATCTTGAAAATTGTGTTTTATATCAGAATAGATAAGAGTTGAAATATCTAAAGTTTATTTAATTTGTAAATATCACTATTTGTTTAAAAATGTTAATTGTATGAGGTATTAATTTCAGATGCTAGATTTAGGTAAATCTTTATACAATTCTAATGAGTATTTTTATATTAGATATAGTTATATCATTTGTTAGTAATAATTTTATTGACAAAATAATCCTTTTTTTTCAGAACATAAAAATATAAAAATATTTGTGACGCATGGTGGATTGATGGGCACATTAGAATCAATTTTTTATCGTGTCCCAATGATTGGGATTCCACTTTTTGGAGACCAGTTTCTGCACGTTGAACGCTACGTGCAGAAAAATATTGCTATTTCATTAGACTGGGCAACCATTGATGGAGAAAAATTTACAACTGCAATTTTAGAAATTCTCAAAAATCCTATCTACAGGTATGTAATTGTGTTATCTTGTCTTGTTATCTATTTGATTCATAATAATAATCAAAAATATAATTTTGTTTCATTTTCAGAAATAATATCGAAAAGTTGTCAAAATTGTACATGGATAGACCCAAAACTCCTCAAGAAACTGCAATTTTTTGGATTGAGTATATTGGCAGAAACGGAAATGTCCTAAAATCTCCGGCAGTTGACTTGGAATGGTGGCAGCTTGATCTTCTCGACATATATCTTTTTCTCTTATTTATAGTTATAACTTTGACCTTTTTAATTTATTTTGTTGTTAAAAAATTATTTATGTATCTAGCATGTCTTCTGAAATCTAAACAAAAAATGATGTCGAAAAAAAAACAGTAAACTGAATGACCTAACAACTTGGTTGAGAATTCATGTATTATGTTAAAAATGTGTCTTTTGTTTATATTTATTATAATATATCTATAATTTTAGTTATCATTGAGTTTGTCCACAAAAAGTATCAATTTAATCTTAAATTATTTCAAGAATTCAGAATTCAGAGAATTCAGAATGTGTTTATTATAAAAAAGGGTATTCGAAAAATGACCCTATTGATACGGAATTCGCATGAATTCGCAAACCGGAAAGTACACTCCCAACTTTGAGCGTTGAAACGTAGACGTGTACCATCTGTACATATGCACAGTTGGCAGTGTACCATATGCTGTGCACGTAAATCCATGTGGATCTCTTCCTCTACTTCTCCATCCCACACTTTCCCTCTACTCCCCGCTACTCTTTCTCACTTCCACTACTTCCCTACTTCCCTAGCACCCTTCTCTCCCATACTTCCCTCGACTATTACCCCTTACTTGTCTTCCTTATTCTTGTCCTTCCTTACCCTGAATCCCATTCCTCGCTGCCCCTCACTCCCTCTACGTAATCTACGTCATTTTCGTAATTTGTGGATGATTCCTTATTTCTTTATTAATTTATTATTAGTTCGCGAATTTATCGCGAATACATTTATTATCAATACTAATATTACTAGGTTGATTAAAAACTAGAACGATTTATTTGTACAAGGAATGGGACAAAGTCTCCACTACCTTTATTGCTTTATTATTTGGTTAGTCTGGAAGATGTTGTATTTACTAGGTTTTATTACCTCAATTTATGAATGATAAATTTTTCCGGCTGTAAGGAAAGAAAATTTCATTCTTCATATAAACTTTATTGCCGATTTTTCAATCGCAATAATACATCTTATTTGCAGACTTCTAGTATAAAGAAAAATGTAACCTTCTATTTCTTATTCTTGCAGAGTTGAGTTTACAGTTCAACTCTTTACCTAATAGCGACCCAGTAACAGGTGTTTCTTGTTCCGGAACTTTTTCACATGAAAGGTATTTTCCTCCTGCCGAGCCTTCTTTTCGAAACAGCTCCAGGTCTCCTTCTGTCAAGCCACCTCATCCGGCCGACCCTCCTCTTCATACCAGGTCCAGACATTCGTCTGCCAGACTACCTTCTCCTGACGAGGTTCCTCTTTGTGCCAGGTCCAGGTTTCCTCCTTTCAGGACATCTGCTACTGCCAGGCATGATTCTTCTCTTAAACTTAAACATATGCGGCTTATTCCCCACACCAATCCACACCGGCAATACGAAATTCAAAAATACACTTTTCCTGCGGATAAACCAATTAAATTGCGCGGATATGGATATACTAAATCTACATCTATTCCATCCGAAGAACAAAGCGTTTTAACAACATACACTTGCGACGTCGTGGCAATATTGGAGGGCACTAAACGTCTTCGTAGAATATATACAAGAGGAAGTGTAAGAGAAAAACGGGCAAAAACAAACATATACAGCGGCGTGGTTAAAGATATGATCCCAGAAGAAATCCGAGAATCTCCCTTAGGACAGCGTGACCCAATTTCGAAGAATTTAGGAAATGTAAATGTAAACGACATTCCTCCTAATTATTAGTTTAATTTAAAAAATATATAAAACTTAAAACTAATATAGTGTGTAATCCAAGATAGCATTGAAGTCTTATAAGCAATTAACACTTTGATTTTTCATTGCACAAGCTGATAAATTATAGAAATTCAATGCTTTAATATATTTTATTTTATTGGCTTCATTTTAATTTCATCATATTAGAACTTGATTTTGCTTCCTTCATGCTTTCAATTGTATGTTTTTTGCTATCTGGAAAAATCCTTCATTATCCAGATCCAAAGAGAGATTTCCAGAAGCTATGGGGATGCTTTTTGTCCATCGGACTAACTCAAGCTATTTGAAATTTCTTACCAATCCTACTGCTGTGTGCCAACCTGCTCCTAACCTCCTCCTGGTATTAAGAAGGCACGCATGGACTGAAAAATGCTGTCCAGATAACAAAATCTCCGCTTGTGGCTGTTGTATGTGCCGGCACGCGGTTTGATTGAGCAGCATAATGTGCGCGCCATTGCTGACTATGTTGCCCGCCCGATCGTCCGGCGCTCAACGTGCCGGCCGTGTGCAAGCTCGAATTGCTGCTAATATATTTGATTATTTGAAAATATGAGCGCGGAATGAATGAAATAAATGAAGAAGTATATTTTATGGATAATCATATATTTTGAAATTATAATAAAATGCTAGAAGTAATTATTTATTAATCATTAGCTAGAAATTGATAATCTAATAAAATTGCTCTTGGTCCTCATCACTGGAGATATCACCATCATCATCAATCTTCTCCTGATGAGCCCATTGTTTGAAAGCCAGCAGTTCAGTTCACTGTTTTATTTGTTTATTAACCGCTATGAAGTCCCGCTATACTTCTTGGTTCTTCATGATATTTCAGGATCTTTGTTTAGTGCTCTTTAGCACGTCTAGCATTGTTTGCTTGAATATCTGCTTATCATGAGGTCCAAGAAATAATGAGCAGCTTACTGCTACTTCTGAAAAACATGGAAAAGTAGTTTTATATACATTCTATACTACAACAAAAAGTTAATCAATCTATCGTTCTTCCATTTAGATTTGAGGTTAAGCATCGCCAAATGCGGCGTCTGTTTAGCCGAAAGTTAGAAGCATCCAAAAAATTAATCGCAGTATCCAAGAGAATCAAAATTAGCATCCAACAACAAATCAGATATTCGGTTCCCGCACTGTCATTCCGAAAAAACGATGCTTGATGGCATGCATATCGTACCCTGTCCATAGTGCGGGTTACGGTCTTCAATTCTGCTCGCACTTTAGTCTCCCGTTCATTCATGCCGACTAAACGATGCTTTATCGCCGGCACGCCATCCGCCACCCATCGAGTTAGTTATCTCAGTTAGTTATCTCGGTGCATTTGCAAGTATAGAAACAATTTTAAATTTCTTGGGTTTTAAACTGTGCTAATGCATATTGGAATTATAGTAATTTTCAACAATTAAAACTGCAAATATTTTGAGCGAGTGCAGCAGCTTCAAGTAGTTGTGCCAAAAATCAGATCTCTGAAAAAAAAAATTTTTCTATAATATTTGGAACCAAAATAACAATACTGATGACATTTCAAATAAAAAACATTATTTTCACTAATGACAGTTTAAGAATTACAAAAAACATTTATTTTAACAATGTTCATGGCAATCGAATTTTATCTCACAATCGGTTATTACCAATTTTCGAAAACTGTTTATCTTTTAATAAAATCCAACAATGTGTACGATACATACCTTATTTATACGATTCTATGTGATGCGTAATTTCCATGTTTCTCTGGTACGTTACAACACAACAAATATGTACAATAGAAAGTCTATAATTATACATGAGTTTTAGCATTATCATAATTTATGTCAAGACACTATTTCACTCTCACTTTTTATTAGTTATCATATTTTTCAGAAAACCAGATACTTACCCAATGTCCTGTCACCATGAAACCCTTTAAAGTGTATTTTTAAAACCTCCAAACCGAATTATTGAATGTTATTGGTAGGTTTATTTTTTCATTTATATATATATATCGCGGTAAAATTTCATCTGTAACCACGTCTCACGACCGTGAGATGCATGGTTACAGTCTGCGACGAACTCAATGCAATGATCGGGCAAAAGTCTCGTGCACCTAGAGGAAGTAGAGCGAACCAAGGACGACCGCTTTCTGCATTTTCTTCGTAAGTATCTCAGCATTTTGTTGACACGCAGGGATGTTTTTCAGGCTATTAACCAGTGAAACCTTGGCACCTCCAAAAGCGCCGATTATCAAAACAATTAGATGATAAAGACCTTTAAGCTTTCCAACAGATAGATGATAAGTCTGTGGGAGGTTGAATCGAAAGCTTTGCAGTTAATTAATCCAGGGCATCGATAGGTAAATGCTAATTCAAATCAACGGCTCAAACCAACTATGGATCAGAAGACCAAAAGACGCTTGCATCAACTGAACATGAAGATTGGATGGGCAAGACAGAATGCGTCCCGTGTTCAGTGTGTAATTGACTACATGTGTAATTGACTACATAAGATCTGGTAGACCGTTAAAGAAAAGGGTTCGAAAGTTCGCCCAAGAACTGAGGATCTTGAATTACACACTGAACAAGTCGAAGCTGCTGAAAATCAAGCAGCATATTGTTGACAGAATACGGCTGTTATCTGACGCAAGGAGGAGATTACAGAAGAGGGAGAGATGGATCAAGGAGAATCAAAAGTTTCTCGCTGACCCATCTCACCTCTTCAGTGATCACCCTGTTTCTGTCAAAAATCCACCCAAGCCCAAAGAGGTAGAGAGTTTTTGGAGAGACATATACAAGATCCCGAAAACACTCAAGTTGAAAGAAGATACTGACAATATCATCCGCTTGAAGGAATTTTGCGACAACCTCGTTAAATCTGAAGAGGAATGTCCATCAATCACTGCCGAAGAGGTAAAAAAAGCACTTAGAGGCACGAAGAACTTTTCCGGTGCTGGACCCGATTGTATCAAGAACATCTGGTGGAAGAAGTTTACTTCTACACACCAACATTTGGCCCGCATATGCACCTCATATTTAAAGTCGGAGACGTCCATTTCGCCGTGGCTGGTATTAGGACGCACTATACTCCTACCGAAAAAAGACAACTTGTCCAAACCAGAGAATTACAGGCCAATAACTTGTTTGAACACACTGTATAAGATCTTTACAGCTGTCCTAAACAACAGGA
>JAABKJ010001193.1:15330-31351 GCA_011634705.1 Andricus grossulariae | reverse complement strand
GTGTCGTATAGCGCTTCTATCGACGAGATAATGGTCTTTGGGGATGCCGTTAAGTTTTCTTCGCATCAAATTAACCTCGGTGCATTTTTCTAACCCAAAATCCATTCCCATCTCTTGAGTGTACTCTTCAACAATCTTTAGAGCTAGATTTACTTGCTATTTATCTTTAGCATAGATTTTGAGATCATCCATGTAAAATACATGGGACACCTTATGATTTCAATTTCCAGTTTTGCTGCAGAAGTACCCTTGGGAATGGCAAAGTGCAAGAGATAGTGGCAATAATGTGAGGCAACAGAGGTGAGGGCTCATGGTGTCACTCTGAAAGACAATTCTGTAAAAGGTGACGTTATTAGTTGTTATACAATGTTTTTCAGATGAGATAGTCAATCTGGTTTTAAAAAACGGCATCAATCTCTCTATACATCTTATGATGTGTGGATGAACCTTTGAGTCAATCCAGGCCATTGATAGGTGGCGCTGGTATGATGCTGCGTCTTTGCAGACACATCTACCCATGACCAGGTTCTCCCGATGTCCTTCTACACCTTTCTTTAAGCCGCATTGTTCATACATATCTCGCCACACAGATCCGGTTCTCTGAAGAATCCTATCATTTAGGATAGCTGTGAAGATATTATACAGCAAGTTCAGACAGTTATTGGCCTGTAAATCTTTGGGTCAGACAATTTGCCCACCTTCGGAAGGAGCACTGTTCGTCCTTCCACCAACCACTCCAGAATAGGCTCTTCCGTCTTTAGATACGAGGTGAAAACGCAGGCCAGATGCTAGGGGGTTAGTGTCTTCATCACATCTGGTACCGAAGAGGAATAGTTCTGCATGTCTTTTAAAACTTTTTCCATCTCCTCAGTAGTTACAGGTGGGCATTCCTCCTCAGGTGTTATAAGTGCGCTGCACAGCTCCTTGAAGCTATTGATGTTCTTTGAGTTTTCTCTCAGTGGATGCCGGACTTTGTAGACTTCTCTCCAAAATGCCTCGACCTCTTCCAAATTGGGCGGCTGTTCGACAGTAACTGGAGGGTCTTGGAAGAGTTGAGATGGAACAGAGAAAAACTTTTGATTTTCTCTGCCCTACCTCTCTCTCCGCTCTAGACTTTTCCTAGCGACAGATAGTATCCATATTCTGTCAACAATATGCTGTCTGATGGTCAGCAGCTTTGACTTGTTGAGTGTATGATGATAATTCCGCAATTCGCGCGCGAACTGCCGGACCCTGCCAGTGAAATTCGTGCCGGATGTTATGAAGTCAATC
The DNA here is from genome assembly GCA_011634705.1 of Andricus grossulariae. Taxonomy (NCBI): domain Eukaryota; kingdom Metazoa; phylum Arthropoda; class Insecta; order Hymenoptera; family Cynipidae; genus Andricus; species Andricus grossulariae. The sequence continues at coordinate 30,079 of JAABKJ010001193.1, read as the reverse complement.
TCACACTAAACGCGGGACGCGTAGTGTCTTGCCTAGCTTACCTTGATGCTGAGTTAATGCATTTGTCTTTTAGTCTTATAATCAGTCATTCTTTCTTTTTTTTAAGGTTTGCATCTGCTAAAGTTCTCGCTGCATCATAAACATTACAATTGATAGCTCGTAGGTGGGATCCTTTGACAAAATCTCTACGAAGCTCGTCATCCAGTTCAGCCAGATCTTTCAGCTTGACAGAATTTTTGAGCTTGCGAATTTTGTTATTTTCTTCATTTTTCTAAGCCTTATTATATTTCTCTGTTCTACCTTTCGATTGAACTTTTTTCCATCTAACTATTTGTAAAATTCTGCAAATAAGCTCGCAATCACTTCTTCATCCCTTAATCAAGTATGAATTTATTATATTAATTGAAAGTGAGCTCAGAAAACCTCATACTCCTCTCACCAACCAGAAATTTATTGCTTGCTCCGCTGCCTTTTGCCCTGGCTTGTCCCTAATCTCAGAATTACTTTTTCTATCTCGTCTCGGCCCAATGTCAAACACCGGCTTCAAATCCACTACATTGCTGAAATTCCTCATTTCCTCTTTTTCAAGCCTGTTGATAAGAAAAATTGTAATAATTAGCTCAAATACGATTGGGACTTTGAAATGTTTATAACGCGCGAGAGGCTTTGGTTCGGTATACTCACTATAATTCAAATATGTGCTAATTGTAATCAACTGCTACCAGCCAACTTATCTTTCATCAAAACTGTTCAGTATTTTATCCTTAGTACGCCCACTTTTCTCCATTATTGGGCGTTATTTACCATCGTCACATGGATAGAAGAACAACTGACTGAGAAAAATCATTCCTTGTGCATGCGAATATGGTCCTATGAAACCGGATTCTTACCGAGAAAATAAAAATTTTAAAATCGCTCGTGTGAAAAAGTTAAATTAATGTTTCAAGAGTAACCGAAGTTACATTATTGCAAATGACAGTGTAGATGTTTCAAAACAAGATTTCAATTTTTGATTTGAATAAAGGGTGACATCATCTATGGGTTCGTTACAACTGCAACGAAAATCTACGCATTTTGCTGCTGATCCAGAATTGATAAATTATCGAAATAAGACTGGAAGAAGAGGAGCTTTGTCAACGCAGTCCCACAGAGAAACCTCGAGAGTCATCGAGAATCAATTAATAATTATTAATTTCACCAACCTACGATTATAATCGTAGGTTGGCGAACGAGCGTTATCAAGAAGGCTTATCGATTTCTATTCTCTTATTATCGCTCTTTCCATAAATTGTTACAATTCTGAAATTCGTAATGAGTAAGGAGCTATCGAATTTGAAGCAAATCAGTAAGCATTGTAGATCACAGTTAACGAAATTTAGATTAGACAAATGTTTGAACAGTCAGTTTGCTCAAATGATTGACATGAAAGAAATTAAATTTCGTTTAAAAAACATTAGAGAAACATGGAAAGAGATAAGATAAGGTGCAAACCAATGTAGAAGTTTTATCGCAGAAACAAGAATTTGAGACAGCAAGTTCAGAATGTGCCTGAAGTTGACCTTTCTTAATTTTCTGGTGGTCATGCATTAATTCATTACGAGAAATCTATTTCTAAGATTCAAAAACTACGTAATCTATAATCTCATGTGGAGGGGAGTGCGTCTCAAATAATCGAAAATCAGAAAACGTCAGAGTCTAAGCACGATGTGGCTTGAAACCTTCTCCAAAAATGTTACAATAATAAAAGAATAATTATTCAGAATCATATGCAGGATCTTTCTGATCCTCAAATTGTTAGCAAAGAATCTTCTACATATTTGAGAAAGTTTCTTGATATGACAATGAGACACGTGCGTGCTTTCAACGTTCTAGATCAGCCCACCAGTTCTTGGGATACCCCACTAATTTGTTTAATCACCAGTAAAGAAGTTTGAGAATGGTGATCAGTTAGCAAAAGCCTCTTTCAAGACACAGTCGACAGTAACGTGCTACGTTTGTAAAGAGGAACATTTTATTCAATTATTTACAGAGATTCAAAAAATGACATTAGGCAATAAGTTAGAAGTAGCAAAAAAGAAAGGCCTTTTTTTAACTCCCTGAAACGAAATCATTTGATTGATAACTGTTTAGCAGAAAATTGTACCATTTGCAAAAGGCGTTATTATACACAACTACACACAGATTTAAGATTAGATTAGAAGTCCCAGTAAATAATCAAAAGGATACCTTGAATCATGTTGAAAACATGCATATTTTTGATGCGTATAAGGTATTGTTATCTACGGCTGTAGTGAACATGATTGATAATAATGGACATAATCGTTCGCAACCAAATATGTGACCGTTCGCGAAGAATGAGACCTAACGCGCGGTAGCTTCATTTTATAGGGGGAGCGATTGCAGATACTGTTCAACACAGGAACTCGAAAAGAGGGCTTTACTTCATAGTTTTGATAACAGTTCGAGTTTTTAAGATATAGAAATAATACTTTTTATTATGAAAGAGCAAATAAAAAACTATCGATTGGTGTAAAAAAAACTAAACATCGATTTTTTCCACGTTAGGTCACTTTCTTCGTGGACAGGTTAGTATATAATTTTTTCCGCCTAGGTCTTTCCGCCTTGTTCTAAATTTTTCAATACCAAAATTATATTCTAAATGACTTAAGTTTCAATTTTGAAACAAAGCCTTATGACTCTTTAAAGATTTTTTCTTTATTACATTCATTAGTTCAATATCTCGGGAGCAACTTTTTGTCAGATGCCTTCACCTAAAGCTGAAACTTATTAACAACTTTTTTTCAATACTAAGTGAATATTTCAAAGTGAATATGGTTTTATTCCATTGCTACATTAAACTACCTTAAATTCCTGTAAAATTCGATTTTTGTGGCTTGTTCCCTTATGCAGCTCCATCTCTTAATTTTATTTTTTATTTGACATATTATTTTACAACAAGCCTTTCGAAAATAATTATTAATAATTTAAAGAACGACATTTTAGATCAATTCATGCCAGACTGATTCTATAGCCTCGATTTTTTTTACTAAATCGATTCAATTACATCAGATCCAAGATCGATTAAGGCTTTATTCTTATGAAAAGAATCAAAAATCCTTACCAAGGCTACTATTCTGGCATAATTTCGAATAAAGCTCCGTCAAAATTATTTTCAGGCGACTTTATGTAACGAACGTGCCCGACTGGGGAACGTCTGGAACGCATGTTTCGAGATAAATATAATGCAGCCATAAGCTGGTCATACGGTAGATTGTCAGCTATAAGATGGGCTTCTAATCTAGGCTGATTTAATCTTTCTAGAACAGCCAGAAATTCTTGAGAACCACCGTTATGCCGTAAGTTCATATTCTCGTCATGATTACTGTCGGGTTCGAGAAATGCATAGAACATAGGGCCATCTCCAAATTGTACAGCAGCGTACCCATATGTACCACTGCATTCTCTTGAATCAAGTACCAGGTCTCCACGAAGAAAATGCCAAGGTACAAGAGCACCATTTACCATTCTTTGTATTGTAATCTGGCCGTTATTAGGATAGGGATGTTGAATTTCAGTATGATGAGTATGCTGGTGATTGTCCATCGCACCGACTTCTGTAGAAAAGAGATTTATGACATTTTTGTAAACAATAACTGACAGTCAGAAGATAAGCACTTAGGCAGCGGGATTTGTGGTTGCATATATATGTGGTTACGGAAGAATTGGGAAAATTCTGGAAATTCGGGAAACTAAGAGAGTTCAGAAAATTAGAAAATTCTAAGAATTTGAAGATTTTAGACAATTAGGAGAAGTCAGGAAATTCGAAAGATGCCAAAAGTTAAGGGAATTCAGAATATTACAGATAATTCGTAAAATCCAGGGAGTGTAGATGAATCAGGGATATCGGGCAAGCGAATGAATTCATAAAATTCAGAGAATTCAGATAGTACCGACAGTTATGAGAATTCAGGAAATTATGAGAATTGAAGGGCATGCAATAAATAAAAATTCAAATTTGAAAAATTTTCCAAAATTCAAAATTTTATGTTGTACATTTAAAAGTCAAATTTAAGCTTGAGAATTATAAATAAATTCAAACATGGCCTTAGTATTCATTCTTATATTTCCATGTGCTACAAGATATTAATCTAGCAACGTGGCTCTAAATGGAAATACGAATTCGCGGAAATTCAAAAATTCAAATTTCTAAATTTTATATTATAAACTTAGAAGTCAAACTTATGATTGATATTCATTAATAAAGTAAAACATTGCATTAATCGTCATTCTTCATTTCCATATGTTACAACATTTGAATCTAGCAACGTGGCTCTCAATTTAAATATTAATTAGAAAAAAAAATTACGTTCACATTTGTACATTTTATAATTCACATTTAGAAGTCAAGTTCGTCATTAGGATTTATGAATTAACTGAAAAATTGCGCTAGAATCTATTTTTTCACTTCCATATGTTAAAGTTACAACATTTGAATCTAGCAACGTGGCTCTCAATTTAAATATTAATTAGAAAAAAAATTACGTTCACATTTGTACATCTTATAATTCACATTTAAAAGTCAAGTTCGTCATTAGGATTTATGACTGAACTGAAAAATTGCGCTAGACTCTATTTTTTCACTTCCATATGTTAAAATTTTCAATCTGGTAACGTGGCCCTGCGGGAAATATTGATTTCCAAAAACAATCGAATGCCAATTGCAATTACATATTTGAAAGACAAATTATTATTATTTATAAATAAACTTAAAAATTGGCTTAATTGTAATTTTTTACTTCCATATGTTACAAGATGCCAATCTTGCGACGTGGCACTAAATGAAAATATTGATAAAAAAATGTTTTAAATGCAAATTTTTAAATTTCGCGTTGTACATTTAGAAGCCAAATTGAAGATTCAAATTCATAAAGAAACACAAAAATTGCGTTAATCATCATTTTTTAATTTATATCTGTTATAAGAGTTCAATCTGGCAACGTGGCACTGAATGAAAATATTAAATTAAACACTGTTTCAAATTCAGTTTCAATCATAGATGTTACATCATACATTTAAAAGTAAAATTAAAGATCAGGATTAATAACCGTTTTTGATATTATCTTAGGTACACTTACTTGTAGAATGAAGCAGAGTCATGCCGGCAAACAAGAGAAGTACCATTTTCATTGTTTCTAGATACAAGTTGAGATAACGATGGAGGACACAAGAATAATTCTTGATTGAAAGAATTTCAAGGAAGGCAGGTGGTTTTATAGATCATCTACAAGTAGGTGGAGGGGCAAAGATTCCTTAATTGAATTGTATATGTAATAAAGTATCTTCTGTACCAAAACAAATTCGATAACACTCAGGGAATGAAGAAGCAATATAGTTAAAATTGAAAAGGAAATTATTATTTTCGAAAGCTTTTTTTTCAAATCAGGCTTGCTTTTTTGATCTTCGTTCATATATGGTCCTCAAAATTCTAGCAACAAATATGTTAATTTTTTCAAAATGAAACTATTCTTTGTCTCTCCTACAAAGTTGATATAAGCACCGACATTATCATATCGCCCTATTTTGAAATCGAATGCCTAAAATCAATAAAAAAATGTTATCCTTTCTTAAAACATCGGGTGCATGAGATCTCGCATGCATTGTTGTTGATATTTGTGCGCCAATATTATTCTCGCTTAGTCAGCAGGAATCTGTTATTTTTCATATCATTTGGGTGCATACAAAGTACAAACAGAGGAGTGAGTGTTGCAGAAAATATAATACTTTCTTAGAATTTCGTCTTTATTAACTATGAAGTCAAAAATTGTAATTTGAAATGTTATTGTACAACAATACTTTTAAGAACAATTATCTCTTGACAAGAACGTGGAAAACAGCGGCTTTCAAACCTCATCGAACATTGGGAAAATGGCGAAATTCAGCACACTGTGGCGCAATATTTTGCGTTATCCAATCACCGAGGCGAAAATAAATTTACCTTTGTGTAAAGTCATTTTCCTCTCCGTGAATGGATGAATTACTGACAGGTGAATGCATTTTCCCATCGGCGATTGATTGAAACTATACACTAAAGATGTTGGCAAGCGTGAAACAGTACTCCCATCCTTCGTCGTGTCTTGAATTTTGAAAAATAATTTTGCAATAAGCAAAGACTTCAAATTTCTTTTTTTATTTCAGCTTCAGTTCAAAGACTGCTGTGTGGAAATTTGGGTTTTGTGGCAATTAAAATCATTTTCAATATTGCAAAATAATTTCATGACAACTAAATTTGTTGAAGAAGGTAGTTTTTCACACTTTAGCTACAGTTATAGAACTGTAGAGTGGGAATGTATACAGTGAAAGCTCGCCTTTTTCCTGACCTTGAAACGAAACGATTCTCTTATTTCTGAGCTGGAGGGGGCCCCACCCTTACCGCGCCCGCGATTCGGCAGTTTATTTTTATCAACGACGCTCATTGGCTGCCCCGTTCTTGTATCGATGCAACGCATGTCGCTACACTTTCAGCTGAAAAGCGCGGGTGATTTGAAATCAATAATAATACAAATAAATACAATCAACATTCCTAGAACTGCTAGCCCACGCAGTTTCTCAGCGCGTGGTAAAAAGGTTTATGAAAATGTTTTAGTCGTGAAATGATGAGGGATACCCGGTCCTTGCCTATTAAGTGAGGAATCTTCCAAGGTGATTCATTTGGCGCAATATGGTTTTGTTTAGCATTGAACCCACTAAGTTGGACACTCAACAACACGTTCTTTGGGTTCAAAATTAAGGCGGGAGTGACTGAGTCTCAACTCACTCACCTCCTGTACATGGACGACATAGAGCTTTATGCAAGCTCAGAGTCGAAACTGTGCAAACTACTCAACATCTTGCTGCAGTTCTCCTATACATAAGGATATCTCTGGGTTTAGACAAACGCAGAAAGATGCATTTTTCCCGTGGAAAGATAAATCTTCCACTGATACTGGAAAATTACGCAAGCTTGGAGGCAGAGGGAGACTTTGGATGTTCGTCGATTTTGTGATTTTCAGGTTGCACAATTGCGCGAATATTTCCAAAGCAGAACTAAAATCTCACTCTACGACTAGAACATCGCACATCTCAGCGCTGAACGGCTAACTGCTCAGTGGCGAGGTAAACAAGTGCACAAGCAACACCTGTAAGCATTAGATCTTCCTTGCGTAGATAGTGATGCCTCAAACCCCGGGTTAGGGCGGGGTGAACTCTTTCCGGAGACGGAAGGATTTATCATTGCCATTCAGGACAAAGTAATCTAGAGGAGGAAATACCAAAATACATCCTCAGTATGGCGGTAGTTATTGATAGATGTTGCATTTGTAGAGATCCCAATGACAACATCGAGCACATCTTTGATGGCTGTACAATGCTTGCCTCGCAAGAATACAAGCGCAGACATAATGATGCTGCTGGGATTATTCACCAACAAATTGCCCTAAACATTGGTTTACTAGAGAGATTTGAGGCTTACTGCAAATATAGCCCATTTAAAGTAATAGAGAATGAACACCATCTCCTTTACTGGGACAGGACTATTCCGACTGACCACCTAGTCAGACACAATCGCCCAGATGCCCTTTGGTTAGATAAACGTGCTCAACACGTGAGAATAATAGACATAAGCGTTTCCCTCAACAATAACATTAGGCTCCGATATACTGAGAAGATCCAGAAATATTTGGAGCTGAAGAAGGAGATCCTGACCGTGTAGAGGGTGAACAAGGTCACCATCCACCCGGTCGTGATCTCCACCACTGGGAACGTTCATGCATCCTCCGGAGTTTTCTGAACGTGAACAATGATAGCGGCTAAAATCGTTTTGTGTGGTCATCCCGCGTACACGTCAGATGACTGTGATAAACACATTTTTAATTTTTGACATTTAATTTTTTACCTTTTTGTATATGTGTATGTCCATGTGAATGTCCATGTGCGTGTGCGAAGTTGTGTTTGTCTCTCGCCGTTTAATGTAAATAAAGTTAATATTTTAAATCGTTGGTATCAGTGTTTGGCATTAGAACTAGCGGTTGTAAGAAAGATGGATCCCTATAAATGGGCTCTCCAGTATGAATGTTGGATACCTATAGGGCTCTCCAGTGCGATTTCCGAAGCCCTGTTGATGGGATCTTCAGTGTGTTTAGTCGCGAATCATGCCGAAAGCGCAAGCAGAATATAGAGTTCCGAAACAACGACTGAGACCAACGAATCTACTAATCACTTGTCGCGTTTCACGACCGTGTTTAGTAGCGAAGTATCAGATCATGAGTACCTGTGGGTGGAAGGTGGGCCAACATAATAATAATAATATTCGTACTGATTTCAAGTGACCTATTTCTAGATATTTGAAACAGTGAGATTGTAGTGAGATCTCTTGCCATACAAGATTGAATGAGAATTTTATTTGAAATTAATGATAATAATTTAATTATATCGTGAGAAGTTGAATTATGTTCAACCAAAAGCATTTTACTGCAAAAATTTCTAATTTGCGTGTCCGTAATTAAAATAAATTATTTCTACCAATAATCAGCTATTCATTATTTTAATTCTTCAAGAAAAGTAATTAAAAATTGTTGAAAGTATTATTCAATTTCAGATTGTAACCAAGTATCATTGAAATTCTATTTTTTATTGTTTGCTAATGGAATTTAATACGATGAATAACAGAGATACATTAAAATTATCAAATCAGAACATACTTAAGAAAAGTAAATATTTCCTTTAGGCTTCTTAATATCTCTATTTCTATGAACAATTTATTAACCTTGATTTATATATCGTAAAGTACAAATTGAAAAGTATTTTAGAATGATTTAATAATCTTTTTATGAAGTATATATAAGTATATATGTATGTATGTAATAAAAATGCTATATGAGTATTGACAATCATCTTTGTTCGTCGTTTTTTTTGTATGTGTCTCAAATTTTTTCTGTTTGAAAATGCTTAACTTTCCCCTTTACTTGAGAAATGGAGAATCATCATTAGAATTTGGACCTACGGGGATAATTAAATGTATTAGCTGACGTCAACATACTTACGCAAATTGATTCCTTGAAATAAATAAGATTCGTTCAAATAAAAACCGTATTTGTAAGGCAAGGATGTAAACTGTACGCTTTTCTGAACATGTGTTAGAAAATAAATATGAAAGTTTTTCATACCATTACACTGTTTTTTGTATCACATTTAAAATACCTATATAAAGAACCATTCCGTCTTACACATGAAAAAAAATGAATTTAAATCAAAAAGACAATGACAGCTGTATAGAGACTATTTAATTTTGACGAAATAAATAAACAAACACAGAAAATCCTTATATATTTTATTACGAATACTTTTTTAAAAATTACTTGGTCAGCCTTCATTTGCCAAATTCATGTAGTTGTACTCGACACATTTTTTGGATCTCAGATGTTCGCAAAGGGATTTTGAAGTATTTTAAAAAATTGTCGATGCAGAAGGAAAAGATTTACATGAAAATTGAAGATATCGAAAAATACACATGAATATTTTTTTCTCGAAAATTTTCATGTGAATGGGACGGTGAGTTGAAATTGGGTGCGATCAACTCGGCCCATTATCCTTTCCAAGGTCACACTTTCAAATGCCCCGTCGACTTGACCCGTGCCTTCGGAATACATGTCAACCAACCTTTCCCCCTCTATAAATTAGACTTTATGACAATTTCACTGATTGAATTAGTACGGGTGTTTGAATAATGAAATAATAATATTTTGGCATTTCGCTAATGGAATAGTAAATAAATAAGAAGTTTATTTAAGTAATAAATACAATTGAAGTGTTCGGTGCAATAACAGTGTACTTCTGGTTTAAGAAGTCACTTATTTTTAATAATTTTTGTACATTACTTCATGAAAAGCCGTCGATTTTTTGCGGTATAAAATATTGAACGTGAAGTGAACCACCCAGCTGTTATTTCTCACACGTGAATATAGCAGTGTAAACTAGATTGAGTGCGTAAATAATTTTTTATTCTTCATCTCTAAACAGTAACTTGCAAACACCTTATGTCGATGAAAGTGACGTAGCCTGTTTACAAGTTTCACAATTTTCCCTCCTCATTGTTTAAATAACGTTTAAAATCTTATACAATCAGGTTATTTTATTATACTTTTGTATTTACCACGTTTTCCATTTCTATAATTTCATTTTATTCGATGTATGCAGGCCTAAACACATTTACATACGTTTCCTAAGCAATTAGTAGTTTTCTTATACGAAAATTTTAAATATTTCGACAAACTGAATTAGTATTTTTCTACTCATCTGTAGTGGCTCACTTTTCTTCAATTGAATTAGTAAAGGGGCCGTCGACATATCACGCGGACAATTTTTTCACCACTTTTTGACATCCCCCTCCTCCTCCTGTCTAATCCGCCAAACAAAAAGAAGTGAACATGTTTTTAGTTATTCATGTTTTTATGAAAAGAAATCCTCAGATTCAGGAGAACGCGAGTCCGCGTTAGGATGGTCCAAAAACGGGTTAGATTTTTTTTCGAATTTTCATGCATTTTGCTCCCACCTTTGTTTGAATCCACAAAAAATAAGTGTGTTCTCTTTTTCATTATGTTTAGAGGTTCCACAAGCCACATTATGTCAGGGTCCTCATGTGCTACTTTTTAACAAAATTCTGTTCTCCATTTTCAAAGTTTTTTACGGTTCTGAATTTTTCTAGTTTTCTATAGAAAATTGCAATTACTTAATGGTGCGTAGATGTATAAAAAACATATTGTCCTTGAGGCTATTATAATGGCTTGTCGTAGGAGAAAATGTCACTAGAGTAAAGCGTTGTATCTTGTGTCAATGAAATAAAATTAGCTGTGAATTCGGCCTTTGATGTTTCCACTTATTTTGTATTGGCTATTTTATGGCGCTTATTTTATAAGAACTTTGCTCCCTCATTATAATTAATAACTAAAGACATTCTTTTGAAACAGATTTTTCAAATTATATAAACGTTCATAACGTCCGTACTCTTCAAGACAATCTATTAATATTATAGGTCGATCAAATTGTCTCGAATCAAGAAATCTTTTTAGTTCCTGCATGAATTTTGAATTGTGTCAACTATAAAAAACCAACTTTTTAAATATTTTACATGGGGATAACTTCCTTACTCTTTAATAAAAGGTATTCATATTATAGGTCAATTGATTCATCTTGAATCAAGGAATCTTTTCTGTTCTTGCATTCCTTAAATTATTGTGAGTAAAAAAAGTTTTATCATAAAAAAGGATTTTTAAAATAATATAAACTTAAAATAAATGTAATAAATATTCTTGGAAATCCTTCTGTCGGTTTCTAGACATTAGAGGTGAAAATAAGCCCTCCAAATTCCATCAATTTATGACCAACCGTCTTCAAGTTATCGTATTCATGATAAAGTGCGACATCCTCACACATCAATACACACATATATCCTAACAATTGCCTAGAATATTTTAAATCGAGGAACGCTTAATTAAATACATACAATTTTTTTTGAAATTTTTACCATCGCAAAGCTTCCTCTAAGAGAAAGCATAAACTTGAGAACAATCAGTTTTGGTCGTTGAGGGTTTTTATTTATAACAATTGTTATAAAATATGAAGGAAGAGAGCTTATCAAAAAGAAACAATATTAATAATGTTAGGTATAGGTTTTGCAACAGTTTCAGCAAAAATTATGACACTGGTTGGCCTTGAAGATTTTTCATTAACAAATGAATATTCTAGACGATTTCCTCTTGAAAATATCAATTGTTCAACAACAATTCATGGAGAGATGTTTTAAATCGATCTGAAGATTTTATTTTGCTTGCAAGAAATTTAGTCTCAACATATATAATGTACAAGTTAAAACAATTTCTGAGCAATAGATACTGAAGTACAACTGTGCAAATATGTCAGTATTGTTAAAAAATCATTGGTTTGTGAATCCGTAACGTGCAATCAATCGGTTTATCCTACGAAGAAAGTGCAAGAAGCAAAATAGTTTTATTCTTGCTTAGAGATGCTAAAAATGATTTTATACGTTTTTAAAATAATTATTTAAATTTTGGGGACCTATTAGTGCATACAGAAATGTTCCAAAAAACTTTATGAAATTTTTTTTTGCAAAATTGACACATACGAGCTCCGTTTTTCTTTTTTCTGTCATATATTATTTTAATTTACAAGTGAAATATTTCTGAGCATTTTTTTACCTAATTATAAATATTAATATAATTTCCATTTTTTTCAAATAATTTTTTTTTAACTCATTGAGAGGCACTTTTGCACGTTTAAACCGACAATTGGTCATGGTTAGGAAGACTGACTTTTGTTTGAAGTATGTAACAATTCTATAAATAATGTATCAATTACTTATCAATTTTCGTTGGAAAGGTGTAGAAAACTCCTCTTTTTTCTTTTTTTAAACAATTTTGTTCTGAAATAAATGCTTTGAATGTATTTTTTTCTATGATTAATGCAGTAATTTGTCATTGATTAGAGCAACATTTTTTTAAACAAATACAAAGCTAATTTCAAAAAAGACTAGAGTTTTCACCTCTTTTTTTAAGAAAAGTTACCAGTAAATATGAAATTGTTCAAACAATGAGTAAATTCTTAAAGCAAAGATCAGTCTTCCTGACAATGACTAATTGTCCGATTAAACGTAGAAAAGTACCCTTCAATCAGTTAGTATAAGAAATTTTATTTTAAATTAATGGAAATTGAATAAACAGTTGTAAATTAGATCAAAAATGTTTGAAAATATTTCAATTGTCGAATAAAAATAATTTATCACAAAAAATTGAAAAAGAGAGCACATATGAATCAATTTTGCGAAAAATTGTCAATTTCAGTATTTTTGCGTATTTTCGGGGCTTAAGGGAGGGTTGGGGGTAGCGAGGTGGAATTCCCTCCATTCGAAAGTCCATTTTCTGGACCACCGTTTTAAGGACAGGTTGGAAATTGGTTGTTATAATGCTTTTTGTTTGTTTTAATCTTACAGTTTCTAAGACATTAACATAAAATCACGCGCATACTTTTTGTTTAATCATTGGTCAGACAACAGCCAAATTTTATTGAAATCTGTTAGGAATTTGCTTTTTTTATCCTTGGCGGCGATTCACTAACGCCAATATTGATATATGTATATAAAGATTAAAAGAATGTTAAAGGAAGTAAAAATGTGACAAAAAAAAGATTTTATATCATAACGCGATTATTGTGTAATATCTTCAATTGTACTGAAACCATAATGAAGTAAAGTTGTGAAACCGGTAAATAGGCTCATTAATCCCTATGCTAACATTTCGTATTTACAAGATACTGCTTTGAGATGGAGAAATAATAATGTTACACATAATGTTACAGTTCACTTGTTAAATTTTTATATTTATCACGATTCCTATTCCCATAACCTTCTTTAATTAATTAATATGTCCAAGCAATTTCAATAATGTACATTCAGAGACTGTGAGTGAAATGAGCAGAAACAGAAAAAAGGGGAAAGTAGTAGCGGAGCCATTCACATTGATTTTTTTTAAAACAATTTTCTTGTTATTATGAATTTTTAAAGTAACGCACAAAACAATTGTTAGCTGCAATACAACAACAAAAATTTGTGAATCTCAATTTTTTGTTTTAAATACATTATTTCTTACTCTTCGATTATGAATAAAATAAAATTATTTATTTAAAGAGCTACAAAAAATACCATAAGCCTTATAAGAAATATTTTAATTATTTTAAGGGAATAAAATTTTATCTACGGTATAGGCTAATAAAATGTATCTAACAATAAGTACATATTATCTGTGGTATATAAAAGAACCAGAGATCCAGTTCAAGGAACTGATTGCGCTTAAATTACAATCTATTTTTCTTAAAAATCAGACCTCTTTTATATCTTTAATTTGTTTAACATAATATAGTGTAAATATAAGATAACTTTATAAAAAATGTCATATTTTATTACGTTCACGATCAACTCTTCTTATTTCTAATAGGTTTATAAGAAATACAAATTTTTAGTTTAGAAAATTTTAATAACAATTGTAAGACATCAGTCTATTTTCCATTACTTTAATTTTTAGTAGTTTGTAATACAAAATTTCTTCCTATTTGGTAAAAAATTTTGTTAGTTGGTTGAAAAATTATATTTTTCAGACAAAAATTCACGTGTGTTATTGAAAATTCGCCTTTTGGTAGAAAATTAATCTTTTCAAAGAAAAAATCTTCGTTCTACTTTTAGTTGAAAATTCAACTATTTTGTTGAATGTTGCACTCTTTTGTTGAAAATTTTTTCAAGATTCATAATTTGAGTTGCAAATTGATTCTTTTGGTTGAAAATGTAACTAATTTTTTTTTAATTCCTTTTTTTCAGTTGTATTCCTTTGTTTTTACTTAAAAGTACAATTTTTGTTTGTTAAAATCTCAACTGTTACATTTTTTGTTAAGAATTCTTTTATTTTAGCTTAATTCAACAGTTTTCGATTTCAAATTAAAATCGTTTCTGTTTGAAGACTCATAACTTAGTTGAAAATTAAATTATTTGTTTGTACATAAGCTAATTGTTTTGTCGAAAATACATATAATTATTCAGGTTGATCATTAAACTTTTCTCTTGAAAATTCGTCTTTTTAGCTTCAAAATTTCACAACTTTTTTAAAAATTCTTCTTTTTTGTTTAAATTTAATTGATTAGAAGTGTCTTTATT
>JAABKJ010001193.1:0-15320 GCA_011634705.1 Andricus grossulariae | reverse complement strand
ATTGATTTTCAGAACTGAAAATTTAAGTTTTTTACTTTTGATTGAAAAATCATTTATTTTAGTAGATAATTCAACTACTTGGTTGAAAATTTACGCATTTTGTTGAATATTCACATTTTTGTAGAAAATTAATCTTCTTGATTGTAATTTCACCTTTTTATGCGCTACAAATTCAGCTATTTGATCATAAGTTTCACTTCTTTGTTAAAAGTTTAATTATTTTGTTCAAAATCAACTGTCATGGAGTAAGGGTCCGAAAAAGGAGTACCTCCAATTAATCTAAAATTCAGTATACATATTTATTTTGACGCGCTGATCACAAATGTTAGTAACAATATCCCAAGCGGAAAAATTATATATAGTTTATACATGGTGTGAAATATTAAACATAATTTTCATTTGTTTTATATAAAAATTGTATAAAACAGATGAAAATCATTCATACTATATATCATTTTTCCACCTGGGATAAATCCGAAAAATTTGATTTCCAAGATAAAAATTTGATGAAACTATGAGAATGTTCTATTTTTTTTCTGTTGATTTCAGTGTATAATCGAAATTTACAAGAAAGCATAGCCAAAAAGAAATAATCACCTTTAACAACAGACTAAACTTTTCTAATACATGTCATAAGTAGGGATATTATTTTTGAAAAGGACTGAATAAAATCTTTTGAGCATCAGATCCATGTATTTATTTGGTTCCATATAATGTTATTATTACAAAGTATATCATATTGGACAATATATGGAAATTTTAATCTGATTTTCATTTTCCTGAAGATGGGCCTGGTGACACTTGATTCAGGTGGGACTTTCTATTCCTTGGAGTTATAGGTTCATAAACTGGTGCATTTGGATTAAGTGGGACGTGGACCACATACAAAGGCAGATATGCGGGTGTTATACGGTAATCATGTGTATAACTGGTCTTGAATTTTTTTAGGTAAATCTGCTTCTTTTCTTTGGTATATATTTTATAAATATAATCGCCAATGTATATTCCAATTACCCTGTCCACAATTTTTGCCGCCACGCGAAGCCCGTCGTCCATTATTTCGATAAGCGGTCCATCTCTAGTACTGTAGAAGTAAACCTCATAGAACATAATTCCTTGTTCAAGCCAGTCCATATGAACTTGCGGTAGGATCTTTTTTTCTGCAAGAAAAAGTAACGGCTAGAAATATGTGCCACTGCCTAATCTAGGGCCAGAATTGGCACTAAAACGAGGGGATAACTTTAATTATTATTTCGGAATAGTTTTGCGAAAAATAATATTTTTAGAAGATACTTTCGAATGAGAACCCGATCGAGTGTGATATTTCTTTTTTTGGGTATATAAGAGATTTCAATTTGGAAAATATCGAATATAAAATATATGTACTACAATTGGAAATGTACTTAAAATTATACTGTCCATAAAAATTCCCTTTTTTTTTTGTTTTCTGAATGTTTCTGGTTATTTTTTATAGATTTTTGGACGCTCATTCTGAATCCAGCAACAAAAGTGCTTCATTGCATCGAATTTTTTAGAAAAGCGGGGTTAAATGGTCGAAAAAACACGTTTTTGGTTATATTCAACCTTCTGCGAAAAAAATGAACGACAGGTAGAACCTTTTAATTGGGCTTAAATTCAAGCTTGAAACTTTGACTAAACCTCAGATAATGACAAAAAGGAGACTTGACGAAGCATTTCTCAACAGGTCTAGATTCAAGTCTTATACTTGTCATTATCTGAGGTTGTAGCCAAAGTTTCAGGCTTGAATTCAAGTCCAAGTAGAAGATTTTATTACCTGCCGTTCATTTTTTCGCGGAAACTTAAATATTGCCCAAAACGTCTTTCTTTCGACCCATTAGCCCGCTATTTTTCTCAAAAACTGGACGTGATGAAGAAATCTGGTTGCCAGATTCGGAATGAGCGTCTAAATCGTGTAGAACGGTTTAATAGATATTATATTATTATATTTACCATCCATCGAAGCTACGTTTGCTGCAGCTAAGATCAGCATACCAGCGGTGATCCACATTTCGTCAGCAGTAAGTTTAACTTGCAACGTATTGAAACTATAATGAAAATGTTACACAATGTGTCTCTTTATATAGCCATCGCTATCACATTTGTCGAGATAATCTTCGTTTTTGACGTATTTGTATTTGTTAAAGTGACTTCTTCTCCTCGTTGGAAATATCAACAGCTCAATTCATATTTACACTATCAAGGTGTTAAACGTTACAATGGAAGAGTTGACTTGATCTTGAATTCTCTGAATTTCCTGAAAAACATGAATTTTCGGAATTCCCTCAATTTTCTGGATTCTCTAAATTCACTGAGTTCTCTAAATCCACTAAATTCTCTGAATTTCCTGAATTCTCTGAGTTTACTGTATGCTTTGAATTCCGTAAATTCTCTGAATTTGCTGAATTCAATGAATATCTTTAATTCAACGAATTCGTTGAATTTCGTGATTTCCTTTGTTTCCGCAAATTCCATGAATTCCTTGAGTTCCAGAAGTTCGATTTTGTATAGTAAGGCAAACTAATGCATATGTTCCAAAGCACAACGAAGCGTCTAGCAACGTCTCAGACTACGGTGCTACGGTCTGTCCATAAAATAGTGCTCAAGATTGTGTCAGCTCCCCCCCCCCCCTACAAATTATTTCGCATTTTACAAATAAAGATACTTTTTGGTCAGTAAAACTTATTAAGTGGTGTGGTACGCACAAATTATTCATTTATTTGATAGATAAAGGGTCCATACAAAGCTGTTGTCACATTGTTGAATTTTCCAGTAAAACAGAGGTTATTGGACGGGATAGCGAAAATGCTCGCAATGAATGAAAGTGTTTCACCATAATTGTATTTGAATATTGTTTTTTGCAAACTTTATAAAAAATTAAGTTTCGATCTATGCAATTAGTATTATTGCTTGGCCCTTGGTGTGCAGACATCTTAGACTGGCCCCAGCCAACTCGATATATCTATTTGGCTAAAGTAAATGTATGCGCAGAAATGAAAATATCCTCAGATTCTAAGGAGCTGAATACGACTCAAATTATATTCAAATGAGTCCTCTGTACATCCTCTTTCATTATCCATCAAAAGAGTTTTAACAAGTTTAAAGGATTGCGTACATTTCGATTCAGATCAATCACGCCTAGTCGGAGGCAACTTCCACTGAAAAGGTGTTTGCTCATCCCGGTTTTTTGCTGATTCTTTTTTGCGTATACATCCTGATTTTTTTCAACCGAAAATGAGAAGAAGCATTAAGACGTCTTTTAAAATATCGTTGGTTTTGAATTTATGAGTACAGAATTTTTGTAAACTTCAGTTTTGCGTCAAAAAAGAGATAGCAAGCGTTCAAGGACGAGTGATGTGTGGCATCTTTTTTAATTGGTTTAAAGCGGTATAGAAATAAGTTTTTTGAATACAGCTCATTACTGCCGCATTTTGTAAAAAAATAAACTTAATAAAGTTAAAATAAAGTTTATAAAATTATCGGTAAAACTAAAAAAAATTACTTCACAGCTCTATTAATAGTTTAGAAGATATGACCTTCAAAAGCGACTTTCGAGAGAACATTTTGTGAAATTTTTTATATTTTTTACGTGTCATATTGGTGTGCAACCTATATTTAAATTCAGGGTCTTTATGGTTGAGTAGACTGAATTCCCTGAAACACTAAAGATATAATATTTAATCCTTAACCGACACACTACCTGCATGGAACGTAAAGGGCACTCTGGGTCAGATGGACCTATCACCAACTTTGATTGTTTGCTGCGACCAGACGCCGGGTCAAAAAAAGACGCCCTCTTGGCAAGATACGGTATATCTGTAATTGATTTTAAATCGTTGCGTTGGTTAATCAATTTCAATATACATTTCCAATATATATTTGTCTTAACAATATAAATCATAGAGAAACTATATGTGAGCGAAGTTTATATGTAAGCAATATTTCATATGCCATACTTAATCAATCAAATGCGTTTATATTAACTTCATTCATATTTTCTTAATATTTATATTATCAGAATACATATTTTATATTAAAATTTATGAACAAGAAAAATTGTTGAATCCCTTGAAATTTTAAGCTACAGTAACTGAAAATTATTAAATTGTAATAAAAATTTCTGAAACATGTGACTAAAGCTTTGTGCAGTTACCATTTGTGAAATTTCTGTTCCTGTTTTTGTTTATTTCGAATGAAAATTCATTCAAATGAAACAAAATGCATACAAATGAAGATTGTTTGCATAATTCCTAAACTATTTTACTTTTTAAGTAGACCTGCAAAGAGCGCGGCAATCATCTTAGCAGTATATGTACAGCAAATAATAATCATAGGACGCACCATACCACCAGACAAATTTAGCCTTCCCTTCCAATAGTAGATCTTGTTTTTACTACAAATTTATTTTATTATTGCATTTGTTACCCGAATGTCGGTCCAAAGAACCACCCAAACCACAAGGACAAGGTTCACTACGCAAACCCCTAGATATAATGAAAAAAAAAAATGAATTGGAACAATATATGTAGGTCATATTCTTGGAAAAAAATTGAAAGTTAACTGAATTCACCCTTACTTTATATAATTATAAGAGAATTTGTCTTCATTTCAAATAAATAAATATTGCAATGTTCAAAAGAAAAGCCAATGAACCTTTTCATTTCAACTTAAACCTTAGCGATGCTCATAAGAGGCCTCTATAATGGTTCCTGTGTGTTTAAAATCTTAAAAAAATTCGGTTCTTTTGAATTCTGTAAAGTAAAAATGTGTGCAAATGTGTATATTTTATAACTGTTTTTTCACACGATAATTGTGCATCTAGTGAAAGACTAATACTGTGCATAATCTATAAGAACTAATACAAAGTCTCTCATGCCAATATTGACTCCTTTGTTTTGTCTATTAATCGTTTCATGGGCTTTGGTCATTTAAAAAATTGTTTACAATCTTATACTTTATGGGAGTTTAGTGAAAATTAATTTTCGTGTATAGGGAACAAATACACTGAAGTATTTCTTTGAATAAATTGTTTATACTAAGTTATATGTTGAATGAAATTTGTATGTTTAAGTCAGAGCTGAATTGAAATAGAAAATCGTCTCAGGGAAAGTGGTTCACATAAATGATTGAGAATCAGGAAGCAGGCCAATCCTGCAAGTCAAATGCCCAAAATTGCTTAAAATAGTAACGGCTCACCGGGGTTCTTCCCAACATTGAAGTATAATTTTCTATCAAAAATTTAAAATTTACCATTTCAACCTTGACCCCCTAAAAACGCTAAAAACTCTTACAATAAATGCAACAATCTGATCCATTTCCAAGTGGACATACACATATAAAGTTTGTTTATTTCATGGCCGTGGCTATAGACGTGTAGCGTCATTTCAAAAATACTATAGATACTGTGAACATGACTACTCCTTACAGTGAGGAATTAAATTATCCTGCTCAAGGAGAAGATGAGTTCGGACCTGGCCGCGAGGAGGCCTAGGAACTGCCGCAGGTAGCGATGGCCTAGAAACCGCAGCAAAGACGAACCTCAATGGGTAGGAGTTCGCGGTTAGTAAGTTGTAAGTATGGCGACTCATACGGTATTATGGGATACCGAGCAACTTTCCAATGTAAATTGCCTTATCCTCATAACCGGGGTTCTGTGGGGATAAACTCTTTAGTTCCCTGGCTGCTTGTGGGAACAAAATGAACCTCAAAGACAAAACAAATAAAAAACAAACACATGGAGGAGGGTCTCCAATGACCCCCTTCATGAATAGTTCTTCTCTCGAGAAGCTGGAAACCAACGAAGGTTTTAAATCACCTTCAGATCATCAAGGGACCTGTATGGTCCCTAGCATCTCGTGTGGTAAAGCTGGAAATGGGACTTTAATCAGGCCCATAAACGAGGCTAAAGCTACTAGGAATGCTGGGTCCAAAAAGGCTCTAAGTAAAGCAAATATAGCAGTGCTGCCAGAAGAAAGTACTGTCGCCAGCAACTTTTTGTGCAAAGTGAAACAACCCTTCAACCAGGGACCCCAAAAAGGTCCTCATCTGATGGCAGCGAACAGGGATGCTAAGCCGGGCAGGGCTATTGATCCAAGTGACTCTTATAGCCTCGCCCTCCGATGCCACCTGGAATTCGCTATTGTACTTGAGGGATTCCCGGAAGAAAAGATCAACTCAGAACAAGCAATGACTATCAGATCACAGGCATATATGTTTTCACTGATAGCTGACGAGTCTGATTTGATTAGGTATAGGGAACCAAGAGCAACTGACTGGGATAAATATAGGGAAGATCTTGGAGAGTCATTGGAAATTATTGCTAGCATGATAAAATCAATTGACCAGCTAGAGTTTGATGTGGATGTAATGAACAGGGCCGTGTGTAAATCTTATAAGGATAATTGTCCTCTTCGAATTAGGAAACTAGACTTGGTGTATTTACAGACTTGAGGCCTTGAAAAAAGAAACTAGAAGACTATTTAAT
Source organism: Andricus grossulariae (assembly GCA_011634705.1). NCBI lineage: Eukaryota > Metazoa > Arthropoda > Insecta > Hymenoptera > Cynipidae > Andricus > Andricus grossulariae. The sequence continues at coordinate 8,818 of JAABKJ010001193.1, read as the reverse complement.
AGAGCGGGAAAAACGAGAAAACTGGGATTTGTATAAGGTTAGTATAGAAAGATATACTAACTAAATACAATCGGCTGAAAGCAGCTCATGGATGGGTCATTGTTTGGGCATTTAAAATGTAGCTGATGTTGTGAAACTCCAGAGGACTTTAAAGAAAAACCCTGAATGTCAACTGGGGGCATTTATTTTGCCTACAGGGGTCATGACAGAGAGAGCTAGACAAATCCTTGAACACCTCATGCAGATGCACTTACGTGGTTCCGAACCTGGGTATCAGTCAACGGGAAAAGCTGTAAAGCCAAACCCCTCTAACGGCCCAGAACATAGGACCAGTGGGGATGACTGAAGGATGGCAAGGCGAATGGTAACACAATCAAAAATTTGATAAGTCGTCCGGCGTTTCCACCTATTCAAAGCTGCTGGGAAAGAAGGTATATTCTCGGCGCTGATTCAGGAAGAAATTGGCTGTTCTAATGGGATCAATGTGTAACATTTTCGGAGCGTGCGTAGCTATGAAATATACCCCTGTGGCATGAAAGAAGGTCAGAGCGATCTTTATACCAGAACCGGGGAGAGACTCCTACCATGAGGCCAAATCATTCAGACCAATTAGCCTATCTTTTTGCATGTTGAAGACATTACAAAAGTTAGTAGATTTCCATATAAAGGAGGAAATCCTACCGGATAAACCTCTCCATAGTAAACAGTTTGCCTTACAGAAAGGCAAATCCACTATTGAATCACTTCATGTATTTACCTTCCGCATTCAAAAAGCAGGACAAACAGGGAAACTTGGTCTACTTGATCTGGGCTTCTGGACATGAGAACATCAAAGGTAACAAGAAAGCAGATATGCTTGCAAAAAACGAAGCTACGAAAGCCCTCAACGGACCTGAAGCATACTGCAGAGCTTGATATGCTTCGTCTTTGCATTCAATTGAAAAGTGGCTCCTAGAGGAGCACGCGGGGTATTGGAAGATGACGGAAGGTATGATACACTCTAAAAAGTTCACCAAAAAACCATGTTTAGCAAGTCTAAAGAAACTCCTAAACAAGGAAAGAAAAAAGGTGAAAATAATGGCTGAAATGCTCACTGGCCATTGCCGCCTAAAGAAGCACCTGAGCAATATGAAAATCAACAGCGATCCTCGATGTCGAAAGTGCGCCTTCTGTAAGAAGACAGCATATCACATTCTTTGCTACTGTTATGTGTTTTTAAGCCTTAGAGTGGAGCATTTTGAAAATCATTTCTGTGAACCAGATGATTTTATAGACATCCCCGATATGACAATAAATGCCCATATGGTGGAAACCGGCCTCACCAGATAGGTTACATTAGATAACCTCAGTGCTATGATAATGAGATGAACCGGCCCATTTTCAGTGCTCATCGTTCGAGAGCTCTGGCTCTTGCAGTCAGCCACGTTGCATTGAGTCACCAGTATCGCGCAGTGCCACCCACAATAGACCTGTCTCGGATGGAGGCCATGGTTCAGTTAAGAGTGGCAATAGAACCGAACCGAGTCGTTGACCAGGCAATGGCCCCGGACAAACGCCAGAACATTGATTTAAATGGTCGGACCAGCTCAGGAGGGACATCCTTACCTCTTGGAAAAGAAGCTCACCGGCACGAAGAAAATTCATGCAGACGTGACATGACCATGGGTCGATATGCACCCGGAATATGCTCATAAAACGCCTTAGTGCTTAAGAGATCAGGTAATCTTTTTGAGCGAAAACGGATATTAAGCTCCTTATCAGCAAAAAGAAGAGCAACATCCTCCAGCGAACATACCACCGGTTTCAGCAAGATCAACTTTGCAGATAGCCGACAATGCCAAAATGAGAAGTAGGAGATCTATCCACTAAAAAGTCTTTCCTAGGATGGAGAAATTAGCTGAAGCTAATAACGCTCTCCCCGATATGCTCCCTGCAGATGTTAATCTCTGGAATCTGAACTGTGTAGTTTACGAGAAGGCGGTCTTCCTGCTTGGCGACAATGGAAGTAATGATATTTCAATATGCCTGAGTAAAACTCGCGAGCGTATTGCACAGCTTCAGTTTAAAATTGAGACGACGAGACGGCATGCAATACATTTTCAGTGCGTGATTAGCTACATAACATGAAATGAAGGATTCACTTACTATAGGCGGCACTTCTATGGTGTTGATCTATTGCCAGTCTTGCCATACGCCCAGGGGGAACTTGAGTCCGCTGTGGAAAATGATCAGTGTAAGAGCGTCTAAAATTTCTTATCCTCCACTTCTCAACGTATCAGTGCTACAAAGCCTGATATTGTTCTTCAGCATCTGAAGACGGAAATTATTTACGTGTTTGAATTCTCGGCACCAGCCGATGGTAATATCACGGCAAAGGAGAAAGTAAAACGCGCTGAATATCAAGCACTTCTTTTCGAGCTGAGGAGTCTGTGCGCAGGCTACAAAAACAATCTTGTAGTTCTCATAATCGGCTGTCTTCAAGGTATGAAAGCTTTATTTCTTAATCCGCGATTAGATACCGGACTCCAAGGAACAGTGTTGTACGAAGTCTCTTGCGTGAATTTTCAGCTCTTGCTCACATTCTGGGATAGAAGGAGCAGGAGTGGATCACGTACACGGTCCAGTTGCGTGGGGATTGTTTGCTTTCAGGAACCATGTTCGTAGCTTTCGGAGCCTACAACTTCTCAAAGCCGCAGGTGTTCTTGCGTTGGCAATGCGGTAGGGCTTGAGCTTTCCTCTCAAGAATTTGACGACTATGTTGGCCGTGGCATTGCTACTGACAGGGTTTCCCATGTCAGATAGGTCGAAAACGAAGAGGAAGGGGACTAAGAGAAGCACCAAAAACTCATAGAAAACATGGAGAAGTTCTCAAATCTATACAGACGGTGGTCGCTTCCCGAGGACCGTCCAGAGGATCGGCCAGAACTTCGGCCAGAAGTTGTAAGCAGCAGAATATCACCTGCGCCTGCCAATTTGAATACGAGACGGGAGCGACCACAACTTCTCTCGATGAGATGGCCTTTCGCCAAAACTTTGTAGCAAATATTCCGAAAACAAGAACAGTAACTGAAGACGACCTTGAACAACGAAGGCGTCAGATCATAGACGGGATCCTCCTCCCTAGAAGAACCATCAACTGAATAAGATCTGAGGTTGAGAATGCATTCCGCCAGCAAATCCAGGGTGCGCAGACCAAAAAGGCGATCAAGTGGACGCCGAAAATGAACGAAGATGTGATCAGATCTCTCTTTTGGGCAACGACATGCGGGAGTCCCGTCAGTGGTGAACAACATCGTTTCTTTGTGGGTCTTGATCCCGAGATGGCCCATAGAGTGACTGAACAACATCTTGCTGATCAATTAAGATCCACTAGGCAGCACTACCACATATCCGAGGTCGAAATAAGTAACATCGAAAAACAGGTGCAACAACAACTAGCAGCACCTGCAACGCACCTCGCAGATGCGGTGGAAGAGAAGATTCATACACCCATGACACGAGAAGCTATGGACGAGCGGGGGCCGGATCTGGGGAATGTAGCAAGGCGAATATCTCATAGTCGACAGTCGTTAGACTTGCAGCCGTCGGAGCCTGCTCTCGCTCCTGCTGAACTCGTTGGAGAGCTCGATGAGGAAAGCCTGCAACTCATGGTGTGCTCCAGTGATGCCATCCTAGAGTTCACAGATCAAGAACCATCAATGAGAAACGGTCTGCCGGAATTTAGAGTTAACAAGGACCTTCTCCACGTGTAGGAGATCCTTCGCCCACATAACATTAATTCGAGAACATTTACGAACCTGGATGAAGTGATTGACTATCTTGAACAGAGGCTGATGGTCCAGTCAGCGCGACTGCGACGATTTAAAAGAGCTATCGCGAGAAGGAATGACAATAGGACTTTTTTGGCAGACGAAAAACGTTTCTATAGCGGACTTGCAGATAGCAAAAACAAGACTAAAAATTATTGTGAATCACTTAGGGCCGAGGAAATGGTCAGATATTGCTCGAGCATCTGGAGTGCACATAGGTCAAGTCAACTGGAAACGACGTGGCTTCGTCTTGCACGGGAAAGCGTTGCACGGTTGCCTGGGATGAATAGTCTATCCATCTCTTCCTCTGATGTAATTCGTATCCTAAAGAGGTCTAAGAACTGGAAAGCGCCGGGTGTGGATGATGTGCACAGCTTCTGGTACAAATACCTAGAGTTTCTGCACCCCGCCCTTGCTGGGGTCCTTCAAAACATCCTGTATAGCCCAGATCACTTTCCCTCTTTTAGGACGGAGGGCGTAACGTATATGATACTCAAAAAGGTAGATGCTAGTAGTCCTAGTGATTACCGACCAATTCATTGCCTCTCGACCCTCTACCAGTGGCTCACGGCTATCATTTCTGACTATAAATATTGTGAGAAAAACAACGTGCTCTCCGAAGAACAGAAAGTTTCCTGTCGAGGCTCTTCCAGTTGCAAAGACCAAGTCACGATTGACAGTGCGGTTGCGTTGCATGCGAAACACCAACAACGCAATTTGCACATGGCCTACATTGATAAACAACAGGCATTTCCCTCAATATCCCCCGATTATTAACTTGAGGTCCTTAAGACATGTAAGATCTGTCCACGCATCATCCAGTGTCTGGATCACGCTATGTACGCGTGGTGTAGAAGAATTGAATGTTTAGTCGTGGGATGGTGAGGGATACCGGTGTTTGCCCATTAAAATAAGAATCTTCCAAGGTGATTCATGCAGCGCAATATAGTTTTGTTTAGCATTGAACCCACTAAGTTGGGCACTCAACAACACGTCCTATGGGTTCAAAATTGTGGTGAAAATGGCTGAGTCTCAACTCCCTCACCTCCTGTACATAGATGATATAAAGGTTTATGCAAGCTCAGAGTCAAAACTGAACAGCCTACTCAACATCTTGCTTCAGTTGTCCTATGACATCAGGATGTCTCTGGGTATGGACAAATGCAGAAAGATGCATTTATCCGATGTAGAGATAAATGTTCCATTGATACTGGACAACCACGCTCTGATTGAGGCCATGACTGATGAAGAATCATACAGGTACCTTGGCGTATTGCAGGCGAGGGATCCGCTTCACTCTGCAATTGAAAAGGCGCTTGAGATTGCGTTGTCTGGTCGCCCTATAGGATTCTGGCGCCTGGCCTCACGGCGAAGAACATGACAAAGGTAGGTAACACTTATGCCATTCCTCTTCTCACATATTTCTTTGGTTTGGTCACCTGGTCCATGTCTGACCTCGAGAGGCTTAACAGAATCATCCGCGTGAAAATGCCTGAGCACTGAATGCACCATGAAAGGACAGCCATGGAGAGAGTAGTTTTGCCATGCAAGCTTGGAGGAAGAGCGATCTTGGATGTTCGTCGATTGTGTGACTCTCAGGATAAGCAATTGCGCGAATATTTCCAAAGCAAGTAGAAAAACATCTCACTCTACGACTATATATGTAGAGTTGACTTGTATACCTTTTTAAAACTGGCAGCTGTTGATCCAGAAGATCGCACATCTCAACGCTGAACAGCTAGCTGCTCAGTGGCGAGGTAAATAGCTGCACAAGCAACACCCCCAAACATGAAATATTCCTTGCGTGGATAGTGACGCTTCAAACCTCTGTTTAAGGCGGGGAGAACTCCTACCGGAATCAGAAGGATCTGTCATTGCCATCTAGGACAGGGAAATATAGATGAGAAATTACCAAAAACACATCCTCAGTATGGCGATAGTTATTGACAGATGCTGCCTTTATAGAGATCCCAGCGAGAACATCGAGCACATCTTTGATGGCTGCACAATGCTTGCCTCGCAAGAAAACACACGCAGACATAATGATGTTGCTGAGATCATTCACCAACAAATTGCCCTGCACACTGGTTTACTAGGGAAATTTGAGCTTTATTTCAAATATAGCCAGACAAAGTACTAGAAAGCGGACACCATCTCCTTTCCTGGGCAGGACTATTCTGACTGACCACCTACTCAGATGCAATCGTCCAGATGTCCACTCGTTTGATAAGCGTGCTCAACATGTGAAAATAATAGACATAAGCGTTTCCCTTAACAGTAACATTAGGCTTCGATATACTGAGAGGATCCATAAATATTCAGAACGTTCATGCGAGGGCCTTACAAATCTCGGAAGAGCTGGGAGCTCGAAATTCGCTACATCTAATTCAGAAGGCAGTATTGCTGAACACGTGCCGCATTGTCCGGAGTTTTCTGGGCGTGAACAATGATAGCGGCTAGAATCGCTTTCTGTGGCCATTCAGGTACACGGCAGATGACTGTGATAAACACATTTTTGATTTTTGACGTTTAATTTTTGACCTTTTTTATATGTGTATGTCCGTGCGCATGTGTGAAGTTGTATTTATCTCTCGCTGTTTGATGTAAATAAAGTTAATATTTCAAATCGTTGATATCAGTGGCTGGCATTGGAATTAGCGGCTGTAAGAAAGATGGATCTCTATAAATGGGCTTTCCAGAATTTTATTTAAAAGTAATAATATTCATTTAATTATATCGTAAGAAGTTGAATTATGTTCAAGCAAAATCATTTTTTTCTGCGACAATTTCTAATTTACCTGCCTGTAATTTAAAAAAATGGCTTCTACCAAAAATCAGCTATTGATTATTATAATTCTGCGAAAAAAGTCATTAAAAATTGTTCCCAATATTAATAAATTTTAGATTGTAACCAAATATAATTGAAATTATATTTTTTATTTTTTGCTAATACATTAAAATTATCAAATTAGAACATATTTAAGAAAAGTAAATATTTTCGTTAGGCTTCTTATTATCTCTATTTTTATGAATGATTTATTAAGCTTGATTTATATAACGCAAAGGACAAATTGAAAAGTATTTTGAAATGATTTGATAATCTTTTTATATAGGATATATAAGTATGTAAGTATATGTGTAATAGAAATGCTATATAAGTTTTGACAACCATATTTGTTCGTCGTTTTTTTGCGATTATATCAAATATTTTCTGTTTGAAAATGCTTAACTTCCCCCTTTACTCGAGAAATAGAGAATCATAATTAGAATCTGGACCTACGGGGAGAATTAAATGTATTAGCTGACGTCAACAGGCTTACGCAAATGGATACCTTGGAATCACTAAGATTCGCTCAAATAAAACCCGTATTCGCAAGACAAGGAGGTAAACTGTATGATTTTGTAAGCATGTGTTAGAAAAATAAATATGACAATTTTCCATACCATCACACTGTTTTTTGTATCCGATGAGATTTCAACCCTTCCAGCCTTTAGACGAAATGAATAAACAAACACAGGAAAGCCTTTCTTTTCATATATTCACCTTCCTACTTTAAATAATTTCGACACTTTTGTAATTATTCTTGGCTCAATTTTCTATTCTGTTACGCCAAGTACTAAAAAAGCTACTAAGAATTCTTATGTAAGTAATCTATTTTCGATCTGGACTCACCTTTATATCCTAGTCTATCAAATCGATTGGTGCCAAATTTATTGAGAAGTCAATAGCAACAGGTTATCGATACAATTCGCAAGAATTTTCAATATCATGAATGGTTTTTTGAAATTTTACGTTATTTGAATTTAAAAATGAAAATTCAGAGATGATATAGACGGTAAAATGTAAGAAGTATGCAGGATATCGAATATTCTTACAAGATGTATCGACAATATGGTACTATAAAATTCTCCTTAAAATTTGATATAAATCGTTTGGATAGATTAAACTGCAGAGGTGAGCACAGTCGAATTTTTTTTACAATAATTCAACATTAAATTATTTTTCATCTGATTGTTACCGATTTGTATCATATTTCGAAGAGAAGTCAGTAGCAACAGATTCTCGATATATTTTTCAAGAATTTGGATATCTTGCATAGTTTTTAAAATTTTACATATTTAGTGTAAAAAATGAAAATTTAGAGATGACAATAATCGTTCAATTTTCAAAACTATTCAAGATGTCGAAAATTCTTGCAATATATACACAGAAATTAATATGTGTTTCAGGTAAATTTTGGAACCGTTAAAAATTGAATGTATTTCAGTAGAACACAGAATCGGTAACAGAAAACACAAATGAAATGTTGTTTTTGCTTATTAATCACCTCTGAAATAGACAAGACTATTGCAAAGAAACTTGAACTTATTTTACTCCATCTTAATAAAGTTAAACGAAGGTAGATAGCGCTAGCGTCATCATTCTTGCTGCTTTTCAAATAAAAATAAAGCGATTATGAGACAAACGATTATCCAGGCAAGGTTAAAAATGTGAAACTATCTTCGACTGGTGTAAAGTTTGACCGGCAAGGTAAATTCTTATTGCAGCGCATCTTTCACCTGGAATCAATGTATACTTTATCTTTCTTTTTTTCTGTGATATCAAAAATACGTTACTACAGATTTCTCACTAAAATGGGATGTAAATCGGTTGGATAGATTAGGCTGCAGACATCATCAACGGTAAAAAAATGTGCAATCATTTAGTGATGATAATGCATTTTTTATTGAAGATAATACAACATGCTTCTATAAAATCTTATAGAAAATCAAGTATCGGTTAAGGTCAGTGAACATAGCCACCCTTTTCATTTCAAATTGAAATTAGAAAATGAAATCAAAATTTTAATTAAATAATACGGTACCATGACAGAAAAAACTAAAGTTAAATTGTGTTGCATGTAAAATTTTCCGCTGTTAAAGTTTACATGCTATTGGGGATTTAAACATGCTATGCGACACTGTAGGCCCCTACGCGAACTAACCAATATGGCTGCCGATAACATATG